>JAJPUD010003018.1:48724-63853 GCA_023553655.1 Myrmecobius fasciatus
TAGGGGAGGGGAGGGGACTGGGGGTAAAATTTGTAATGGAAAGCTTTGTAAAGATCAATGTTGGGGAATTACCCATATATATGTTATACAAATAAAAAGCTTTAATAAAAAAAAACATATTTGCTCACTTCTCCCCATTTTACTTTTCCTAATTCACATACCCATAACCTCAGACTCACTTGCAAAGCTGCTGTGGTTATCATTGGCTCTGTCTCTCAGTGCCCAAATATAATTTTTTTCTATCAACACCACCACTTTTGCAAACATTCCTATAAAGCTTACGGAACTATGAATTAGAATCTGTGGGAAAATAAGCTTTATTTTCATGATCCTTTTTCTGATCCTGACATCTCTATCCATTACCATCATCAGCTTTTAGTCATTTGTCTTTTATTGTGTTGGCTGAAAACTTAAGATACTCTGTGTTTGAAATCTAGTTTCTAAAAATTATCTAATTCAGAGGAATCATCAACTTTAAGGGCTATTCAAGAGCCTAAAAGGATTTTGATGTAGATTAATGGACAAAGCATGTTTCATAAAGAGCTTGAAATTTTCTGAACAACTATTCCATCTTTCCTATATTTTTTGATGCAAAGTCTTTCTGATAGTGAAAAATAGAACTTATATATATATATATATATTGTAATTAAGTGAATAGCTGAAAATAAGATTAAAATCAAATCTCAAACCATAGTCTACTATGGCTGCCTGTAGCGTAGTTATAATTGAAAGCTCTTTTCACTTTGTTCCCATTAATCTCCAGGATTATATCATACTCTCAGAGACTTTCTCCTACCTCACTGATTCCTTTTTCTGCAACTCCTTTGCTGTCAGTCAATAAGCACTGATCAAGTGACGACTGTGCTAGGCATTGTTAAGATCCTGCTTTTAAGGAGTTAAAAGACTAATATAGGAGACAATATGCAAACAACTATGTACAAACTATATACAGAATAAATTGGAGATAATCAACAGAGGGAAAGAATTAGCATTAAGTAGGATTAAAAAAGGCATTTTATCAGATTGTGCCCAGTAAATACTTAACTAGCTAGTTAAAAAAAAATTTTTAAGTTTAAATAATCAACAAAACAAGCATAAAAAGATTTATTAGATGCAAATATTCACACTGAAAATATAACAATTTTACAATAGGTTCTAAATAGTCTTGCTAGCGATATACCTATTTCTAAGGCTTGGTGGGATTTTAACTGGGGCTTGAAGGATGACTGGAAAACTGGAGGCAGAGATGAAGAGGGAAACCATTTGAGACATGAGTGACAGCCAGTGAAAATTTCCAGTCAGAAAATGGATTGTCTTCTTCAAAAAATAGTACGTTGGCCAAAGTCACTGGATTGTAAATTATGGAGAAGGGGGCAAGATTACATATGTTTAAATGGCAAAGCATTTATTATTTGATCTTTGACATGATTTGGAGCCAATGAAGTTGCAGGATGCAACAAAGGAATTACATCATATATGTGCATATATATATACATGTATATATGTAGACACATATTCTACATATATTGTTATTGAATAATCAATGATAATAATGATAATCAATATTAACTAACATAAAGTCTCCTTGAATGATAATAACACATTTAGATATCTATGTAATCAGCACATTTTATCTTGGATCCTACGTATCTGGTGCCTGGAAACATCTTAGAAATTCTGGGATAGTTTTTTATATTCAGAGCATTCCTAAAGGGGATTCTTTCCAGTGGATTTGCTTCACTAATTCCTTCATTTGTAGAGATTTTTAGATAATTCTATTAAAATCTTTTAGTAAAAAAAGCCCAAAAACTTAATACAATTTAGCATAATCTGCTAAATATGACTTTGTAATTACTAGTTCATGTGATGAAAATCAGCTCAAGCTTTGTGGTTCTGATCTTATTAACAATAACGCTATGAATAGAACATTAAGTCAGGGAGCCCATTCATCTGAAACCAGAGAATTTCAGTATTTGCATATCACTTGCAGTTTCTTTCTCTACCTAAACCCTGTACCTAATATAAAAACTACAATAACAGGCTGAAAGGAGATGTTAAAAATAAATTCATGAGCATCTGACTTGTAAAATAAATCCTTCTTTCTTAAACTTATCAGATAAATACTTAAAATGGGAAAACAATTTATCTCACAATTACCAATGGAATTTTGTATATAAAATTCTTAATCCAGTTTTAGGAGTCTTCACACTTCTTGTGTACAAGGCCATGACTATTTATCTGATGCTATACTAGTGTTGCCCTGAAGCCCATGGAGCACCTTTCTGTCTAATACTAGCTGAGGGCATGGGGTGAGGGGTGGCTGACTCTAATGGAGACTGTAAGGGTGTGGCAACTTACCTGGTACTCAGCTGGGGTCCAGTGGTTGTGTCTGACATGTGCTGAGGCTAAGTGGAGTGTTTCTGTGTTTCTTTGGGTCTATACTGAAACACTAAAAGATCTGACTGCTGGAGTATTCCTGATTGTCCCAGATTGTGCTAAGGTACATGGAAGGCTGACTGATGAAGGATGCCTGTTTGGCCAGGCTAGGGTTCCATCAATGCACATAGTGATTTCCAGAGCTGGAGTCTGCAGGATCCCCTGGTTTTGTCAAGACATTTGGAGGGTTTGGTGTTGGCCTTCATTGGCTCAGGGCTCAGAATCTCTTGATAATTTTGTGAGATGGGGCTTGCTTCCAGCTCAGTAGGGGGCTTCCTACCTTGGACTACCCCCTTACCTGAGTAAGAAGGACCCCTCCTGCTGAACCTCCAAATTTCCTGGGCTAACAGATCATTTCATCTTATCTCCTTGCTAGTTCTTCTCCTCTAGGAACTGTTTTGGGACAATATTTTATAGCTGTCTGGAGGTGAACATGAGGGGATTATAGCAATTTATACTTTATTCCTCCCTATCAGCTAAATATATATTTTAAGATAATAACAAAAGAGAAAACATAAATACTGAAAAAAACTACCTTAAAAAGTAGAATTGGCTTAATGGTAAGAGAGGCAAAAAAATTCACTGAAGTAAAGAACTTCCTTGAGAAGCAGAATTGGCCAAATAGAAAAAGATATAATATTTACTGAAGAAATAATGCCTTGAAAATTAAAATTAGGCAAGTGGAATTAATGACTTCACAAGACATTAAGAAACAATAAAACAAAATCAAAAGAATAAAATAACAAAAGAAATGTTAAATATGTGATTGGAAAAACCACTGTCAAAAACAATTATCAAAAATACTTTGAGGAGAGATAAGAATTATTGGACACTCTTGAAAGTCATGATGGAAAAAAGAGATGACACCTTATTTTGAGAAATTATCAACAGAACTACTGTAAGATCTTGGATCCAGAAAGTAAAAGAGAAATGGAAAGAATCCACTGATAATCATCTGAATGAGATCCTAAAGGAAGGCTATATCCAAATTTCAGAACTTTGAAGCATATTGCAAGCAGCCAGAAAGAAATACTTAAAATATGTTGGATTCATGGTTATGATGTAATTTAATATAACATAATTATGCTTAAAAGCAGAAGGCTTAAAAAACTTTGTCTTCTGGAAGGCAAAGGAGCTAGGTTTACAAACAAGAATCACTTACCCAGCAAAACTAAGCAAAATCTTTCAGGGAGAAAAATGGATATTTAATGAAATAAAAACTCTCAAGCATTTCTGGTGAAAAGGGTAGAGCTAAATAGAAAATTTTATATTAAAACACAAGCGAACATAAAATGACAAAAATGAAAAAAAATTATAAAGGATGAACTGTTTATCCTGTTTGGGAAGCTGACATATGTAATTCTGAAGAACTTTAATCATTTTAGGCCAGTTAGAAGGAATCTATCTACACGTAAGGCATAGGTGTGAATCAATCATGTTGGGATTATCTCTCAAAATAAATAAGAGTGTGAGAAAGAATACACTAAAAGAAGGGGAAAAGGATAAGTAGAATGGGGGAAATTATATCATATAAAAGAGATGGCAAGGAAGAGCTCTTTCAGTAGAGAAAAAAATGGAGGGTGGTGATGGGCAATGCCAAAAACTTACTCTCAGTGAATTGCTTCAAAGAGAGAAGAATAAAAAATATGCACAAACTCAGTTGTATATAGAAATCTATCATACATAGCAGGGAAGTAGGATAAAATAAATGGGAATGGGGGAATGAAAAAGGAAGATTAAGGCAGATTAAGGGAGGTAGTGGTCAGAAACAAAATAGACTTTTGAGGATTAAAAAAGATAAATAGGACAAATATAAGAAAATAGAATGGAGGGAAATACACAGTGATCATAACTGTGAATGTGAAAGGGATGAACTTGCCCATACATAAATTTGTCGAATTTTTTGTTCAGATCCGGTCTTTTCATTAGAAATAGGTGAAATTCACCTATATCATTGAATGACCATCTTCTTCCCTGGAGGATAATGCTCATTCTAGCTGGATAGGTTATTCCTGGCTGTAATCCAAGTTCCTTTGCCCTTCGGAATATCTGGTTCCAGGCTCTTCCATCCTTCAATGTGGAGGCTGACAGATCCTGTGTGATTCTAATTATTGATCCTCGGTATTTGAATTGTTTCTTTCTAGCTGCAAGCAGAATCTTTTCCTTGGTGCTATAGTCCTGAAATTTAGCCACGATATTCCTTGGGGTTTTAATTTTGGGGTCTCTTTCAGGAGGTGATTGGTGAATTCTTTCAATGGTGATTTTGCCCTTTGATTCTACAATCTCAGGGCAGTTTTTTTTTTTTTTTCAGGATTTCCTGGAAGATGGTGTTTAGATTCTTTTTTTCATCATGACTTTCAGGAAGTCCAATAATTCTTAGATTGTCTCTCCTAGATCTATTTTCCAAGTCAGTTGTTTTTCCTAGGAGATATTTCACATTTTCTTCTAATTTTTCATTTTTTTTTTGTTTTTGTTTGACTGATTCTTGAAGTCTTATTGAGTCATTCATTTGCATTTGTTCAATTCTTATTTTTAAAGTGTTGTTTTCTTCAGTTACCTTTTTAAGCTCCTTTTCTAACTGGCCAATTTGTTCATTGCACTCTTTTTCCACTTCACTAATTTTTTTTTTTTCAATAAATTGGTGTCTTTATCATATCTCTTTTGGAGGGCTTCTTGCACTGACTTCAGTTTATTTTCCCATTTATCCTCCAGCTCTCTTTTGAGATTCTGTATGCAATCTTCCAGAAAGGCCTTTTGAAAAGGGGACTAGTGATGGTTCTTAATAACATTCTCTGAAGTTTTGTCTAAAGGAACCTCAGAATCTGGGGTCAGCCCTTCTCTGTCTCGATAAAAGCTGTCTATGGTGAGAGCTCTCTTTTGCCTCTTCATTTTTTTTTTAAACAGTGTGTATATCTCTAGCCCCCGGTGGGGGCTAGGACTAAGCCCGAATTACTCCTTAAACAAGGCAAGTCTGCCAGAACACCTGCCCCCAATCCGGGCAGAGTGTCCCAAGTGCCTCAGATAAAGTCCAGGTGTTTGGAGTTTGGAGTTTGGCGTTTTTGCCACAATGAGCTGAGCTGAGTCCCACCCTCACTTCCGGCCTACACCACTCTTTATCCGTCTGTCGGAGATAGACAAACCTGATGTGAAGTTATTCAGAGGTATCAGCAAGCAGTATCCAAGTATTTCTAAATTCGTTGACTTGAAGATCAGTTCAGAGGCTTATTTTATTGTTGGTTTGAGAGAAGATCAGAGGAGAGGCAGAGAGTCACGTTTTCACTCCCGCCATCTTGGCTCCGCCCCCTCCCCCTACTATTTTCATAATAAATCCTACTCTTGATCTTTGTTTTATGTTTGTGTTTTTTTTTCCTTTTTAAATTTCTTATTCCTCTTGACTCTTCTGCTTTACTCACTACATTGCCCTCCTATTACTTTGATTCATCAATAACTCTACTAGATCTGTATCCCTTAAGAGATTATGAAAAGGTAAAAGGATCCACACATACAAAAATAGTTATGGCAGCTCTTTTCATGGTGGTCAAGAATTGGAAACTGAGGTGATATCCATCAATTGGGGAATGGCTGAACAAGTTGTGTTATATGAATGCAATGGAATATTATTGTTTTATAAGAAATGATGATTAGGGGAATTTCTGAAAAACTTGGAAAAAATTACATGAACTGATGCTGAGTAAAGAGAGGAGAATGTTGTGCATAGTAACAGCAATTTTGTATGATGATAGACCATGGTAGATTTTGCTCTTCTCAGCATGACAATGATCTAAGACAATTAATAGAATCATGAAGGAAAATGCTATCTATAGTCAAAGAAAGAACTATGGAATCTACATGAAGATTTAAGCATAATATTTTCACTTTTTTGTTGATTTTTTTTCTTTCTCATGGAATTTTCCTTTTGTTCTGATTCTTCTTTGACAACATGACTAATGTGGAAATGTTTGATATGATCGTACATGTATAACATATATCGCATTGCTTGCTGTCTTGAAGAGGGGAATAAAAGGGAAGAAAGAAGAAAAATGTGGAATTTAAAATCTTACAAAAATGAATGTTGAAAACTATCTTTACACGTAATTGAGAAAACCTCACATATGTGCCCACATACATGCATATATACATACATTTTTCGAAGTTCACCAGCTCATCATTTCTTAAAACACAGAAATATTACTGCCTTATATTATCTGGTTATTTTAAATAGCTTAAAACAATATTGATTAATATGGCTGATAGGGTAGTTTCCTTATTTTTCTCTTTTAATTAAATATTTTTAACTTTAACATTGAGATCAGTGATTACTACTTTTGATTTTAATTCTGATCATTATTATGTTTGTGTGTATCTTTATTTCTTATCCTTGCTGACTCCTTTGCTTTATTTTTACTTGCTATCTTGGCTTGCTATTATTTAGCCTACCCCCTCTTCCAGAGTCCCTTCTTTATCCTTCTCTCTCCTTTCCCTTCCTCTTTATCCTCTTCCTGTTAAACTATACACCTTATCCCATTCCCTTTGATTTATATACATTTCTATAACTCCAGTTATTTTATTACCTCCCCCTCTTATTTCTTTATAAATTTAGAAGACATTTATACATAAATAAACTTATACATATACAAACATTTGTACACACACACACACCCCTATATAATAATAATTATAATTCCCTTTTTAACCCATCCCCAATGAGAATAGGGTCCCAGAACCACCAGCCTTAATCTCCTATCTAATTCCTCTGTGTCAATTCTTACATGGTTTTTCCTACATGGTTTTTATTTTTTATAATCACATCATACTCTGCTTTACCCTGATCTTTCTTTTAAACTAATTACTAATGACAATCTTATACATAGTGTTTACATTTCCAAAACATAAACATTCTATCCTTATTGATTCTCTTGTAATTAATCTTTCATGTTTCCCTTATATTTCTCTTGGATTTTATATGTCAAATTTCCACTAAGTTCAGGACTTTTTGAAGTAAAATTATAAAATCCTGGCAATTTATTGAATATTCATTTTTTCCGTTCAGAATCATGTTTAACTTTGCTGGTTATATTTTTGTCTATAATCCCAGTTCTTTTGCTCTTCAATATATAGTGTTCCAAGAACTGAGGTCTTTTAAAGAAGCCATTGCTAGGTCTTGTGTGATTTTAATTATGCCTTTGCCATATTTGAATTTTTTCCCCTATTGCTTGTAATATTTTCTATTTGATCTAGGAGTTCTAGAATTTGACTATGATGTTTCAATAAATTTTCCTCAAAAGATCTCTTTCAGATGGTGATTGGGGAATTTTTTCTATTTCTTTTCCCCCTATTGTTCTAATATTTTTGGGACAATTTTCTTTATTTTGTGGTTTGTTGTACCAATGTTCTTTTTTGATAATAACTTTCAGGTTGTCTAATTATTCTCATATTTTTTTCTTCATGAGCCGTACTCCAGTTGCTTTTCTTATGAGATGTCTCATATTTTCTTCTATTTTTTCATTCTCTATATTCTGTTTTATAATTACTTGGTCAAAACTTCAATGGCTTCCCCTTTCCCAATTCTAGTTTTCAAGGAGTCATTTTCTTAAGTTTCTTCTTTCTTAAAATTCTAGATCTCCTTTTCTAGTTGGCTGACTTTCTTTTCATAATCTTTTATTATGAATTTGACAATCATCAATGAATGTAGATATTTCAATACATGAAGAACAAAAAAGGAGGTTATTACATTATCATAATATTGTCATATATAGTTTTTTTAAATGGTATGTGTAAAAGGAATTAATCAAATAAGTTAAAAAACAATTTTTAAATAACCAGGGTAGAAACAAATTTGCTCTATTTGTGTTTCTTTCTGGATTTCTTTTTGTTTTCTTCTTTGTATTGTAAATGTTGTATTGATGATTCTTTTTCTTTTTTGGCATTTCTATTGTTACCCACAGTCCCAATTTCTCCAGAAGGTCTCCCTTATAAAAATAAATTTAATCAAACAATAGTAGTGAGAATCGCAGCAACAAAAATTGCAGGTATTTATTACACAGTTTTTGGTTCGAAGTACACAATTCCTGCTCTCAAGGAACTCATGTTTGTATGGGATAACCAACATGCAAATAACTAGTGAGAATAAGTTCAGGAAAAGTTCCTTGTAGAAAGAGGGATTTGAAATGAGTCTTGAAGTAAGCAAAGAGACAAAGATTAGGAGTAAGAACTGTTAGGGTACAGCTAGAGAAAAGGCAAAGTTTGAAGATGGAATGTCATATTCAAGAAACAGCAAGAAGGCCAGCATAGCTAAATTGTAGAGCATGTGGAGAGAAGTAAAATATAAGGAGATTGAAAAGGTAGGAAGGAACATGTTCCAAAGGGTATATTGAGCCAAGGCAAGAACAAGGACTCTGAATGTGTGTGTGTGTGTGTGTGTGTGTGTGTGCTCGTGTGTGACTTGACTGCACTGAGGTGGTTACTATAAAATGAAGAGAAAATATATATACCAGAGATGTTTTTTAAGGGAGAAATTACAGGATAGATAATAGATTATATATGTGAAATGATTTTGTATGAGGAATCAAGAATGACACCCAAACTGTTGACCTGGCTTATTAGGAGGATCATAATGGTCCTGACAATAATATGGATGTTCAGGATGAATTCTGCTTTGGATATCTTGAGTTTAACATGTCTATAGGCATCTAGTTTAAGATGTCTAACAAGCAGGCATTCATGGAAAACTGAAGATCAGGAGAGAGGTTAAGACTGATTAAATTGATTGAAGAATCATTTTTGTATAAAGATGGTATTTGAATCTATAGAAGTTGATAAGATGATCAAGAAAGATATAATAGAAGAAGTAGATTCAGAATAGAACCTTGGAGGACAGGTATAGTTGAGGAGTATGATCTGGGCAAATATACAGCAAAAAGACTGAGAAAAGGCAGACATAGGCAGAAGGAAAACCATCAGAGAATAGTCTCATAAAGACTAAAGAGAGGTTATCTAAGAGAAGAGAGTAATCAGTAGGTTCAAAGGGTGAAAGTGATTATGAAGCTGAGGCTTGAGAAAAGACCTTTACATTTGGCAATTAGATAATTTTCTAAGATAAAGCTCATTGGCCAAGTCAGTGATTTCCAAGGAAATGAAACCTACTAGGCAATAGAAACTAAAGAGAATTTGTGACAAATGTTGAGTGCCATAGCCCACTAAAATATTAGAGCCAGAATTTGAATTGAATTATCTTCTGACTCCCATTCAGTACCAGTTCTCTTAATAAGTGCATAAGCTAAGAGGAATTTAGCCATCACTGAATAGTGGAGACGGTATGTTCCCATTGGATGTATAACATTGGAATAGAAGGAAAGAGAAAGAGAGACTAAAGGCTAATGAATAGGGAATGAAGATTGGGATTGTATCATGGAGAGCTACCTGATTATGAGATCTTGGACGGTGGTTGCCGAGGGTTAGGTTTTGGGGGGCTGTTAATGGAATGAAATTTAGACTTGGAGAGTAAGAAGGAAGAATCAAGTTGATAAAAGCAATTTAGGAAATGGAAAAAATAGTAAAAATATTATTTAATAACATCAATAATAATGTTAACAATGAAATATTTATATTTATAAATCTTGTGAAAATACTTTCTTCCTTTTGGCCTCCTCTTGCTCCTCTTTATTGCTCAATTAAAATTAATTCGCACCGATTCTATTAAATTTTACTTCAATTCTGCTTAGCTGGCTTTATTTGCCCTTTTCTAACACTGTGTGTATTCTGTTTTCTCTTCCTCTTCCTCCCTAGATACACAACAGCCCTTCTTCCATTCTTTTTGGTTAGCCCAACTTGACTTCTGGACTCCCTACTCCCTATTTGCAAAAAATGTTTACAGAATTATATTGTCCCTGAGTATTAAAGTAAGTATGGTTTGATGGCAGAAGATACAATTGTTAATGGATATTATAATATGAAAATAACTTTGTGTTTATCTATTATATTTACATTCTTTCCTAGAGTGTTATTGACCCATATTGTTCATGAATACCTAGCTTTCTTCTTTGTCACTTACAAACTCAATTTTCCTCCATTCCTTACTCGATCCTACAGTGCCCATCAAATATTATTTTATAACCTTCCTAACTATATCTACTAAACCCATTGAAGAAGTCAACTCCAATTAGTACTTTTATATTCTAAACTGTCTGTAATCTGGTTTCTGACCTATAATTTATTCAAAATTGCTCTCATGGCTGTTATTAGAGAGCTCTTAATTGCTAAATCTCAAATGCCCTCTTTTCAATCTAACCTATTTGCAGCATTTGACATTGCTGACCATTTTCTCCTGTTGAATACTCTCCTCTCTAGAGGTTTTAATGGCTTCTCTCTCTGCATTCTCCTTTTCAGTCTCTTTTGTTGGGTCATCACCCATAACATGCTAACTAATTCTTCATAATCTCCCAGTCTCCATGCTCTGGCCTGGGCTTTCCTTTCTCTTTGTCTATTAAGCTTAGTTTCCCCAGTTGCTTTTACTATCCCTTCAGGTAAAGTTCTATTTACTCTGTATTTATCTAATGTATTCTGATTTCTACTTTGTTTCCCATGCTAGAATGCAATTTCCTTGAAGGGAAGGGACTATTTTTGCTTTTTCTTTATATCTCCCACTTTTATCACAACATCTGGCACATGTTAAGTGCTTCATAAATTCTTGATTGACATATACATGGCAGATATGTGATATGCTTATTGACACATACATGACAAAAAGCATTTTTCTTTCTCCACCAGAACTTCAGTTTTTCCAAATAGTAATGTGCATTTCCTGACTCTGGGAGTCATGATTCCTAATCTTTTGTTTTGGAATTCCCCTGCCTCCACCATAAAATGTATTTTCTTGGATTTGAAAGAAGAGGATTTAGAGCTTTTCTGGTCTAACTTCCTGATTTGACAGTTTAAGAAAACTGAAGTTCAGGGAAGTAAAGTAATGTGTCCAAGGCATGCTGAGATTTGCACCCAAGTCCTCTGACTTCATCTGTAACCCTCTTTCCACTGTATCATTCTGCATCCTGTTCCATTTCTGCCACAAAGGTTTTTCTCTTTTTTCCCTTTGATATTTTCTTATCTCAAGCCTCTCTTTTATACTGTCTAATATCCCAGAGGGCTCCTCTCTTTCTTTCTTTTTCTTTGTTTCTTTCCACTTTCCTTTAGTTTCCTTTTCCCTTTACTTTCTTCTCCTCTCTTCACTTCTTTTCTCATTTCCTTACCTTTCCTTCTCCTTTCCTCTTTTTACCTCTTCTTCAATCAAACACTTCTTTAATTCATCCCTATTCTTCATTACCCAGTCTCAAGAATATCAATTTGGATTTTAAAAGCATTAATATTTCCCTCCTCAAATACAAAACTTTAATTGCTTACAAGAAAAGTAAAGCAAACGGGATTGACTTTCCTGAGTACTACCAGACTGAGGGAACAGAGGCGGCATAATATCTTCAGAGTGATTAGCAGCTTTCCTACTCCGCAGGCTGACTTTTGGGATGTTTTCTTAGTGTTAGGTCTGCTTAGTCCTAATCATTAGGATTCTTTCCTGATCCTAGAGAGCATACCTTTTTGATTCAATAATTATCAGCAATTACCTCCCTGAATTCTAAGAATCTGCCGGTCTCCCGAGTAAAGTTTTCCCTATTGGTTACCATGGATGCAGGGATGAAAAAGAGAAAGAGAACAGAGAACCACTTCCTTAACTGCTCTCTAGAAATGCAGCTAGATACTAGGACAGGGAAGAAGCCTTCTGGTGTGGTATCATGATCATAGCTCAGGGAAAATCTTGCTTTTAAGAAAGCTAAGATAGAATCAGGTGAAATACTTTAATCAAATTACTACCTAGATAATATATAGCACAGTTGAGATTAAAACTCAGAATTCACTCCAGGGTGTACAGTATGACACTGCATCAGTTTCTTTATTTGTTCTATGTGTATCCTTCGGAAGGGAGATTGTGGAGGATTTGGAATGAGATCATCTCAATCTTATTATCCAAATTACCTCATCTGTAAAGTAGAGATAACCTCTGAGGATCCTTCAAAATAGGAAAAAATGCACCAATCACCACCTCAAAGAAAACACATAGGAATGTTATTGCCAAAATTTGAAATCCCCAGATCAGAGAAAATTTTGCAAAAAAAACCCCTAATTCACATATACTGGAACTGCAATTAGAATTGTACAGAATTTATCAGCAGCCATGATAAAAGACCACAGGTCCTGGAATTATATATACTGGTGATCAAAAAACATGTCCTGTAGCCCCCCCCCCCAAAAAAAAAACAAAAACCAAAAAAAACCCACCCTATATCTAGCAAAATTAACCATAATACTGAATAGAAAAAAAGAACATTCAGCAAACTTGCAGATTTTCAGGACTTTCTTTCAATTAAATCTGAACTTAATAGAAAATTATATATAAGAGCCAATATCAAAGATTAATTTCAAGGAAACTTAACATGGACAAATAGTTTATGTTGATTGACATCAATAATTGGGTAATTAAAAAAAGATTGGGGCAGAGTTGAGAATGATCTGATTCTAAAAAGCAAATCGGTCTAGGAAAAGGTAAAAAATGGCAAATATGTTGTACAAATGAGTTGCAGAGGAAGAATAGATATTGAAGCATTAGAGGGGGGAGGAGGACTCACGGTTCTGAAAATCTACTTACATCCATTACTTATAGGAAAGGGGTGGACAGAGAAGGGGATTAGGGTCCAGGAAATAATAAGAGTGATATGTGGAAGCATAGGCCAGCCAATTAGCAGGAACTTTCCAGGGGCAAAGATGGTGGTATGTGTTAAATGACTAGGCCAATATCTTATGATATATATATATATACATATATATATGCATATATGTATATATATGTATATATATATATATATATATATAATATCACAGGCAGGATCTGAACCTAGGTTCTCTGATTCCACAGTTATTCTATAGGACTGGACCTTTCTGAAGTGGGAATTGTGAGATAGCATTGGTGGTGGTGGTGGGGTGGGGAGTTGCTGAGAAGTAAGAAAATGATGTGAAAATCACAGTTGGTCATGAAAGTGAAAAGTGGGAGAAGACAAGGACCATGAAAACCACAGAGAAAAAGACCAGATACCTACAGTGATCAGGAGTCTCCAAGCAAGGAGATAAGTGGTTCTGATCAAGCAACTAGTTTCCTCTGAAATTGAAATCATTTTTATGGTATAATAATATTGTATTAAATTTGCATAACAAATTATAAAACATATATATGTATATAACAACAACATATATAACAGGTAATTTTGTTTAGCCATTTTCCAGTTGGACTGTTTCTTTGTTTCTGATTATTTGCTGCTATGAAATGAACCGTCAACAATATTTTTACACATGTAGGAGCCTTTTCTCTTTCTTTGCTCTATTTGAGTTATTGGACTAATAATGGTATGGCTTCAGCAAAATAAATGCACAATTTGGTAACTTTGGGGGCATAGTTCCAAATTTAAAGACTAACTAGAAGGGGCAGCTAGGTGGTGCTGTGGATAGAGCACCAGCCCTGCAGTCAGGAGGAACTGAGTTCAAATCTGGTCTCAGATACTTAACATTCCCTAGCTGTGTGACCCTGGGCAAGTCGTCACTTAACCCCAATTGCCTCAGCAACAAACAAACAAAAGAATAACTAGACCAATTCACAGTTCTGTCAACAGTCTTCTCTTGTGCCTGCTTTCCTGCACTCTCTCCAATAATTGTCATTTTCCTCTTTTAATCATCTTTTCCTGTCATGTGCATGTGAAGTAGAACTTCAAAGATACCTGAATTTTTATTCCATGTCATAGTGATCTTAGAGAATTTTATATGATTATTGTTAGCTCGCATTTTTCATTTTTCAGATGAAGAAATCAACAGTGTCTATAGTTGATGAGATTTGAATAGCGTGTTGGAATCAGAGAAATTAAAGAATTGATCACTGAGTTAAGCAGGCAGAAGGCACTGATAAAGATTAGTTTAGGTGTATGGTCCCACCTACTGGAAAAGTCATCCAGTCTGGAATCCAAGTTATATCAAATCTCTGAGACCCCCCACCCCCACCTCTACCATATCCTGCCAGAAATTCCAGTCATGTTCCTGAGGTTAAATTTTCCCTATAAAATCTACTTATGGGTCGTCCCATGGCTGCTGCCTTCCTTAGGGTCAGACTGCCATGGCTCTCTGCCTTGTGATGTCTTTCCTCTTCCCCTTCCCCCATGCCATGTGTTATCTCTGTTAACTCTACTATGCTTCCCACCCCACTTCTCCTTCTTACATATAACTAATTCTTTTAAGATTCTAAGTTTCTTTCAGGATTTAGCCTGTCAATTGAGGGCATGCTCCAATCTAATGGAGTACTTTCTACTGAGTAATTGTGAGTTCCACCGAGGAACTTGTGTTTCCATGCTCTCCTAATTCTATTTCATAGTTACCATTCCTTTATTTTGTCTGTAATCTCTTCTCTAAATAAATTTAACTTTTGCTAAAGAGAATGGTCATTGTGAATTCTTCATGACTGAATCCCATTTCACAGTTACATGAAAAAGTGCTCTAAATCAATATTAATTAGCAAAATGCTAATTACAGAAAATAACATCAAAGACTGACAAATAACACTGACAATATTGGAGGGGATATGGGAAAACTGAGATAATAATGCAATGTTTA
>JAJPUD010003018.1:63863-107993 GCA_023553655.1 Myrmecobius fasciatus
AATATTGGAGGGGATATGGGAAAACTGAGATAATAATGCAATGTTTATGGAGTTGTGAACAGGGTCAACCACTCCAGAGAGTAATTTGCAACTATGCATGCCAAAAGGTTATCAAACTATGCATATGATTGTATCCCAAAGAGATAAAAAAGGGTAATAAGAGTCTATTGATACTGCAAAGATTTGGAAATTAAAGAGCACCAATCAGTTAGGGAATGACTGAACAAGGAGTGATATATGATTATCATGGAATGTTATTGTTCTATAAGAAATGCTGAACATTGAGTGAAATGAGCAGAACCAGGAGATCATTACATATAGCAACAAGAAGATTATACAAAGATCAATTCTGATGGAAGTAGCATCTCCAGAAGAAAAAAACTGATGGAATATGAATACAGATTGAAGTATATTATTTTCCTCTATGGGTTTTAAAATTTTTGATTTGTGTTTTCATTCACAACATGACAAATATGGCAATATTTCGCATGATATATAATCTATATCAAGTTGCTTCCTCTCTCATGGAAGAAGAATAGAGGGAGGGAGTAAAATGGAGCTCAAAAATGTTAAAATTGTTTTTACATGTAATTGGGGAAAATGAAATAATATTAAAAAAAAAGAAAAAGAAAACCTCCCATTTCTTTGACCATTCATCCATGAAGGGAAATGCCTTTTAGTTTCAGAAATTTGAATCAATTTCTTTTAAACTTTGGATATGAAACTTTTTATCAGTGAAACTGGTTGCAGTTTTTTTAAACTTCAGCTCTTTTTTCCTTCTTATTTTAATATTATTCTTGTAAAAGCTACTGAATGATTTAAATAAGAACCGCATAGCTTTCAATGACTCATATTTTACTTAGAAAGCCACAACTCCCTAGATTTCTTGTATAAATCAATAGTTCTTTTAAGACATACCTCTTTTTCCAAATATTTATGTAAATATTTGTTTTTCCCCTCTCATTAGAAAGTAAACTCCTTCAGGTCAGGAATAGTCTTTTACTTCTATTTTCATTCCTATCACTTGATATAATGCCAGTTACCTGACAAGCACTTAATTTACAGACTTGATAAGCTTGTTGACTTATAAAGAAAAATCTTTTTTTGCCTCTTTTTAAAACATTAAATTGTTCACAAACAAGTGAAACAGTTCTCTACATTACTGACAATAATTTCTTAGTCCTCATTTCTACACTATAATTTTTTTTTCTCCATCTCCATCCTCTTCTCCCCACATTATTCTTCAAAAACACTTTAATTCCCAGGCTTAAAGAGGTTGGGAGGTCATTCTGATCTCTTAAGTACTGGACAAGAATTATATCTATTTGCTCTCTTGGATATTATTAGTCTTGGGAATGTGATTTTCTGGTTTCAATCTAAACTTTTGATTCCTATTTCTTTAATGTATAAAGCAGGATTTCAAACTTCCTATCCAAAACTTAGCTCCATTTCTGCCAAACACCAGTTCCATAATGGACAAATATAAAATAAGTTGCAAAGGAATGAATTAATTCAAGTTAGTAGCAAAATAGAAATCGCAAAAGATATGCATAAGATAATATGTAATAGAAAAAGCTCTTATTGATGATGGTGAGGTCACTTAGTGAGAATATTGTGAGAGAGAAAAGGACACACACACACACATACACAAACACAGAAACAGACACAAAGAGACTGAGGTTGGGTGGGTGGATGGGGAACAAGAACCAGAGAGAGTAACCTAGTTAAAACCCAATGAGTGTCATGTCCTGTAATGCCAGCTTCTTTCTAGAGCCTCATTTTATCCTTCAACTTCTTGAAGTGGGGTTAGCATAGTTTCCCACCTCTCTCAAAGTGAGGAGCATTGATCTGTGCCAATGGGTAGAAAATCCCATGCCAAAAAGCTTTTGGGACTTGGATCACATATATTTTAGCAGTTCTTTTCTACTCATATTAGATATTTAAATGTCCATCCATAATAGTAGCACAATATATCATATCTTTTAGCAATTAATGTTTTCTCATTTATGCAAAAATACATTCTTTCCTTCCTTTTTCATCATTAAAAGACCTTAAAGAGACACTGTGACTCATCTTATTATATTTGTGATTCATATTTTGCTTATAGTCCAACCTATCCAGAATTTTTTTAGGGGAGTTGATGCCTAATCACATAAAGTAACTTGTATTTATGAAATTGATTTTTCAAACCTAAATGTGTTCCTTTTCATTTATCCTTATCCAGTTTTATGTTATTAGATTTGGATTCATAATTCTAGGTTTTCATATGTTGTGGCACTTGTATATTTGATAAGCAAGATATACAGGTGCTCATTCAATTTAACAATTTTTAAAGAGCCTACAAATCTGTGTTTCATCCCAAATTTTTATACAGACTATATGTGCCTAACCTGTAGTAAAAACTTCTGAGATTATATCGGTTCAATCAGCCACAGTCAAACACATTGTACATTGACCTCAACAAAGTGATGTTATTTTGGTCTTTTTTGAGTGTGAATACTCCATGGCAATCTACCAACCAACCAAGTACTATTTATATAGCATTATTCCGGGAACAGTAGATAATCAAAAATGAAATGACATAAAAAGGGGAAAAGACCCACTTATGCAAAATTGTAGCAGTTCTTTTTGTAGTGGCAAGGAACTGGAAAGTGAGTGGCTGCCTATGAGTTAGAGAATGGTTGAATAAGTTATGGTATATGAATGTGATGGAATATTATTATTCTGTAAGCCTATCAACAGGATGATTTCAGAGGGGCCTGGAGAGACTTGCATGAACTGATGCCAAGTGAAGTGAGTAGAACCAAAAGAACATTGTATACAGCAACAATAAGATTATGTGAAGATCAACTGTCATACTCTTGGCTCTTTTCAACAATGAGGTGATTCAAGCCTATTTCAATAGACTTATGATGGAGAGAGTCATCTGCATCCAAAGAGAGAGAGAGGACTATGGGGACCGAATGTGGATCACAAAATATTATTTTCATCTTTTTTGTTGTTGTTTGCTTGTTTTTTTCCTCTCATTTTTTTTCCTTTTTGATCTGATTTTTCTTGTGCAGTGTGATAATTGTGGAAATATGTTTAGAAGAATTGCACAAGTTTAACCTATATTGGATTACTTGCTATCTAGAGGAGGAGAAAGATAGGGAAGGAGGGAGAAAAATATATAACACAAAGTTTTGCAGGGGTGAATGTTGAAAACTATCTTTGCCTGTATTTTGAAAAATAAAAAAGCTATTATTTAAAAATGAAATGATACTTGTTCACAAAGTACAAGAATGAAAGTGTAATGAAAGGGGAAGGAATAATATTCTATGAATTTATGGTAATAAAATAGAAGAAATACTTGAATGAAGAAGGATCTTAGATCAAATTCCACTTTGAAGA
Organism: Myrmecobius fasciatus; assembly: GCA_023553655.1. Taxonomy (NCBI): domain Eukaryota; kingdom Metazoa; phylum Chordata; class Mammalia; order Dasyuromorphia; family Myrmecobiidae; genus Myrmecobius; species Myrmecobius fasciatus. The sequence continues at coordinate 67,254 of JAJPUD010003018.1, forward strand.
CTTTCTCTGAGAAATGGAACCAAGAGAACAGAATAAACCCCTCATCTGAATTCCACCAAGTTGGCCTCCAACCTACTACAGAATCATGCCTCAAAATGAATTCTTGAGTGGCAGAATCAATAAAAAGACAGGGTGAAAAAATTTTCCAGCCTAAGCCAACTTATGTTATATTTCATATGGGTGAAAGAGGACATAGCCCAATATAGGCAGAGCCTGAACAAAGCAACAGTCATGTCCCAGCAATCTAGTTTGAAGTTCCAATTCCCTCAGAAGACTAGCAGTCAGATCCTGGTCCCGTAGTGCAAGAACTTGGAACAGTATCCCTTCATCCTAGGAGCAGAGTCTAGCTTTAGGAGTCACAAATTAGGTTGGAAGATGAACAAAAATAGAACCTGATTATAGAAAGTTACTATTGTGACAGGGAAGATCAAAATACAAAATTCAGGAGAGGACAACAATGTTAAATGCCTACATGCAAAAAGTCAAAAAAAAATGTCAAGTATTCTCAAGGCATTACAAAAAGAACTGGATGAGCTCAAAAAAGATTTTTAAAATCAAATAAGAAATATAGAAGAAAAAGTGGGAAAAGAAAGAGAATGATGCAAGAAGATCATCATAAAAGACTTAGCCACTTAGTAAAGGAAGCATAAAAATTGAAGAAGTATAAAAATTCACTGAAACAACTCCTTAAAAAGTAAAATTGGCCAAATAGAAAAGGAGGCACTAAAGCTAACTGACAAAGAATAATTCATTAAAAATAAGAACTGGGGGGCAGCTAGGTGGTGCAGTGGATAGAGCACCAGCCCTGAAGCCAGGAGGACCTGAGTTCAAATCTGGTCTCAGACACTTCCTAGCTGTGTGACCCTGGGCAAGTCACTTAACCCCAATTGCCTCAGCAAAAAAAAAAAAAAAAAAATAAGAACTGAACAAATGGAAGCTGATTCCATGATACATGAAAAATTAATAAAACAATAAAAGAATCAAAAATTAGAAAAATGTGAAATATCTCATGCATAGAATGATTGACCCATGAAAATTTAGGCCAACAGAAATGGAGTTTCATCAAGAGTCATACTGATAACAAGAGACCTAGCTGGATCTAGAACCTTGTTTTTCCTGCCTCTAAATCCAGTACTCTTTCCAAGATGTGCCCCTTCTTTTCTGTTGTTATTGAAGATATATTTTTATTCTCTACTTTTGTTCAGTCTCCTACTATTTATTTCACTTTTCTCTTATATTTATTCTGTTGAATATACTAAAAAATGAATGAACTAGCCCCTCCAAAGATTTGTTCTTTTGAATAATAAATGTTCTACTATGAAATAATGGGTAACCAATTAATTTCTTGGCAAATATTCTTGAGTGAATGATCTTTCAGGCTTTAACCGGCTTGACATTTCTATTAGTTTTGTATTATGAGTTAAAGGTTCAAAAGGTGTTTTATTGCCTCTAATTTCATTGTCTGTGGTAATAGCATTTTGATAGGCTTTGGGGAAACCATGAAATTCAGAAGCCTATTACCACAAAGAAATTGAAGATTTGAAAAACTTTTCCAGAAAATAAAATGAAACAAAAGAGAGAAACATTTAAAAAAAAAGGTTCTGGAAATGTTAAGTGCTAGTAGAATTGGTAACAATTTCACTAAGAAATTAATGAAATAGCATGGGTGATCTTAGACCCTTCTGCCTCATTTGCTCAAATGCCTTAGCTCAAAGCTTAGGAGAAAGGGATCAAAGAACAACTTAGTTGGTGGCAAAAGTGCAATATAGGCTTATCATTCCATCATTCTTGAGAAATGAAACTTAATTTTCTTAGGAGGATCTGCCAACTCAGAAAAGAGGAAAGATCATTAGTACTCTGGAGAGTTGTAAAGCTCTTCCAAGTTTCACTATCATTCTCTTAGAAAATCCAGTCCAGCGAGACACTGTTCAGCCTGTTCTGCCTTTCAATAGAAAGAAGAAAAAAGCAGATATACTGCAAGAGGTAAGAACAGCAAGCAGACAAAGCCAGCCCAATGGTATTTCTTCTGATTTTAGTGATTGCCAGAATGATGATCTAGTTAGAAAATTAAATGACTCTTTTTGGGACTTACTGGGAAGGTGAAACAGGCAGATAAGAATCCAGGTCTCATTTGGGGCTCTAAGTTTCTTTCCCAAGGGAGAAAAATTCATTTTTAAGTCAATGCTTTCCAAGTTTTAGGTGAGTTTTATATTCAAATGGAACCAATGAACTCTTTTTATTGGTAATATAATTTTTTTCCCCAAAGAGAATTGTTCAGTTCTTCAATGGTACATTCAATATATACCCACTAAATCTGCCAAAACATTGTATTTCTCTTTTTTCATAATTATGCTTTATGGGATTTTATTAATCATTCCTGATTACAAGTACCTTGGGCATTAAATATCTATAAATGAAAATAAAAGAGGTATTATGTAGAGTATCACTGCAAATTGGGGTAAACTTTTAGCACAAGGTATTCATGCTTTAGCAATGACATTCTGAAGCTCAATTTTCTTATATTTTACCAGGTAGAATAATTGATGAGAATTTGACTTGGTTTTTGTAATTATGAACCCCTGAAATAATTAAGACTATGTTTGTGTAGCACTTCCATACAATAGAAAAGAAGTAGTAACTATCATTTTTTGTGTGTGAAGCCTTATTGAAAGATTAGTATTTGAACCAATAGATTTTAAAAGGCTCTGACAAAGGAAATAATATATCAAGAATCAATAGGTTAGTGCTTATCCTCTTTTGCCTTATATTTTAAAATTGTAGCCTGTAATGGTAGACTAGGCAGATAAATTTAGGGTATAGGAAGGAGTTTTACATTTGAAATCAGAGTACCTGCATTTAAATCCTGTCTGTTACTTTTTACCTGTCATCTGTTACTGCAAGCATTGTATATATTTAGATCTCAGTTTCATTGTGTGTAAAATAAGATAATTGGAATGGATAACTTATCTACAAAGAGAAAAGCAACTTAAAAAGACCTCAGAGCTCTGACTAACATAACTTGAGAAGAATAATTCTAAAGCATTCTTATCACACTTTGGCTAAGTGGTGAAAGACAAAGGCTTCCCAGATATAAACATTTATAGATGCAGAAAATATGTTGATGAGTCTTGCATGACTAAATTTATTGGTTACAAAACCCCGTTTCTGTGGGCAGAAAGTAGATTTCTATAGTTGAGGCATATGTAATGATAATAATGCAAAAAAGAATAAAATGGTAAAAGAAAACATGCACAGAAGAAAACAGTGAGTTCACAAGGGAACAAAGGCAAGCAGGACTGTTTCATTAACATTGTGTAACATATACTTAAACTTCATGAAAGAAGTTCACAGTTTCATCTATAATTCACTTGTTTTGTTATTTATAGATTAAAATATTCATATATATTGATATTCATTCATAAAATCAAGTTAAAAAGATTTAATCATTACAAGTTGTAGAGTATGAATGGATACATAAGGGACGTCAAAAGAAGACTTAAGGGACTTAATAAGATTTATTTGTTTACATTCCTACATGGAAGGATAATACCTATAACTCATTACAACATTCTCATTATTGTGGCAGCTAGAAGGAGTATATATATATAATAGAGAGAGAGAGAGAGAGAGAGAGAGAGAGAGAGAGAGAGAGAGAGAAAGAGGGTGTAGGGATGAGTTGAATATGAAGGGATTTTTTTTTTAATGATGAAATTAAGGGATAAAAAGAATGTACTGAGAGAAAGTGAAAAGGAGAAGTGGAATGGTATAAATTCCACTGTCATAAAAAAGAGTCAAGAAAAAGCTTTTACAGTGAAGGGGAAGAGGGGGAGGAGAGAAGTTAGTGAACTTTACTTTCATCAAAATAGGCTCAAAATAGCATATATAATAGGGTGTATAAATCTATTTTACCCTGCAGGAAAATAGAAGAATGGGATATGGGAAGGGGGTGGTGATAAAAGAGAGGGCATATTGTTGAGGGAGTGGTCTGTAGCAAAAGACTTTTGAGGAGGGACAGGTTGAAAGCAAAGAGAGAATAAGTGGGGTGGGTAAATACAATTGGTAATAGTAATTGTAAAAAAATTTCAAATCAAATTTCTGATGGAATGTTATTGTTCTCTGGAAAATGATGAGCAAGATTCTCTCAAAAAAGAAAAAAAAACGAACAAAGTGAAATATACTGTATTCAAAATAATAGCAATGTTTTAGGATGACTAGATGCAAATGACTTTGTTATTCTCAGTAGTACAATCATCCACACCTACTCTGAAGGACTTACAATAAAAAAAAATCCTATCCATATCCAGAAAAAGAACTGATTAAGTCTGAATACTGATTGAAGCATTCTCTATTTCTCTATCTCTCTCTTTACTTTTAATTTAATTTTTCTTGGAGATTTTTATTTTCATTAGTTGGGAAGATCTATGTTTTCTTTCGCAATTTGACTTTTATGGAAATGGTTTGCATAACCTCACATGTGGTTTCTTAATTGTGGGTGGAACAAATGTAAAAAAAAGTTTTGAATGTAACTTGGAAAATGAATGAATGAATGAAGGAATGAGTTAACAAACAAACAAACAAATAAGGCTCTGAAAAAAATAAAAGAAAACAGTGTTTCTCCATTATGCACAATGTTAACTTGATTTTGTGTGGATACTGATTATTAATTTTTCTTATTTTTAAACAGAAGAGAAAAGAGAAAGAAAAGGAAAGTAAAAAACAAAATAAAACATTGTCATTTGCCCAGCAGAGTATCAGGGAGGATTCAAAATACATAACAATAAATTTTCATTTCAAGAAAACATATATAATAATAGAGGATATTATATTCACGAATATCCATCTTTTCTTTGTTTCCTTGTAGGTTATTCTTTTGTTCTTTGCGGAGTACTTTTTACTTTATTCCTTTTCTTCCTTTCATCCCCCCAACCTTCCCCAAGCCCAGGTTACAGTTACAGATACACACAGACACAATTCATACCCACCCCCAAACCCACACACATATGCATAAATCTATATAGACATATTAATAGAACTACATGCATACATATCTATATCTATATGCATATACATTTACTCATGTGTAAACATGCATCTAAAATAATAATAATATGGCTGACATATAGTATAGATTTTTCTCTTGATTGAATCTCTAATATTGACTTTGTTTAGGATCAATGATTACTAGCCTTACTTTTTTTTTCCTTCTAGTAAATTGTACTCCTTATTGTAGTATTTGTGTATGTCTCTTATTTCCTATCTCTGCTAACTTTTCTACTTAAATCTTACTCCTTAACTGACCTTGCTATTCTATTACTTAACCTTCCCTCATGCATGGATTCCTCCCTTATCTTCTTCCTCTACTCTTTCCTTTCCTCTTTATACCACTCCTATTTATTTCACTCTAATTAATCAAACACCTTTTGGTACCCACACCTTACCTTATGCTTCCCCTTCCCTCTCTCTCCCCCTTTCCCATTAATTTACACTATAATTAATCTAAAACCCTTCTGTACCCCACCTTATCTTTTATTGCTTGCCCTTTAATCTACACATATGTCTACACATCTTTTTATTCCTCACCCTATCCTATTCTCTCCTCCCTTATTCATAGATTCCTATGGATTTTGGAGGGTGCTATATCCCTTCTTGGTTTATATTGTGTGGCTCATTTAATCTATTCCTGATGTGAGTAGGTTTTCATAACTGTAAACTCTCCTACTCCCTCTAATGCCTCTGCATCTTTTCTTCCTTTGTATCTCATTTGTATAACATAATTACTATTTTCACTTTTTCCTAGACAATTTTGCTTTTTTAGAGTCAGATAATACTTAATTCTGCTCCAATCTTTCTTTTGAACTATCCAATTATTGATGTCAATCTTAAACATATGGTATGCATTTCCATGTAAAAAACAGAAAAAAAATTGTCCATGTTAAATTCCTTGAAATTAATCTTTGATATTGGCTTTTATATGTTAAATTTTCTATTATGTTCATTTTTGATTGAGACAAAGTCCTGAAAGTCTTACAAATTCTTTGAATGTTCATTTTTTTCATTCAATATTATTGATAATTTTGTTGGATATGGTATTTTTGGTTGAAGGCCTGTTTCTTTTGATTGTTGGTATAAATGATTCCAGGACCTGCAGTCCTTTATTGTGGCTGCAGATAAGTCCTGCAAAATTTTAATTGTAGCTCTAGTATATTTTAATTGTTTTTTTTCTTGTTTACTGAAAAATTTCCCTTTAATCTGGGGATTTCAAACTTTGGCAATAATATACCTATGTATCTTTCACAAGATTTCTTTGATGTGGTGATCAGTGGATTTTTTCCATTTCTATTTTCCCCTCATGTTCTATTACTCCAGGAAAATTTTCTTGGATTATTTCTTGCATTATTGTGTCTAGGCTCTTTTTATCATCACAGCTTTCAGGTAGTCCAATTATTCTTTTCTCTTCTTAATCTGTTTTCCAGATCTATTGTTTTTCTTATAAGATGTTTCACATTCTGTTCAATTTTTTCATTCTTTAAAACAAATTTCTTGGTCTCTAGCTTCACTGGCTTCTCCTTACTCAGTTCTAATTTTCAAAGAATTATTTTCTTAAGATTCTCTTTCTTCTAGTTGGCTAATTTTTTTTCCCATAATCTTGTTTTTCTTGGATGGTTTTCATTTTTTTTTCTCTTTTAATTTTGCCTCAATCCCTTTTCTTCAATTTTTAATGGCTTTTTTGAGTTCTTCTATAAGTTCTCTCTGAGCAGGAAGCCATTTAACATTATTCTTCGGGACAAAAGAAGGTTTTTTTTTTTTTTTTTTTTTTTTTTTTTACTTCTCTGTTCTCTTCTGAAGATGAATCCTGGTCTTACCTTTCCCCATGGTAAGTTTTTATGGTTGGGTTCTTTTTTCTTTGATGGATCGTTTTTGTTTTTGTTTTTTTCTTTTTCAAATGATAAGTATTAGTGTAAGCACCTCTAATTCCTTCAGCCCTCCCTGACCCAGCTCCTCAATTCTAGACTTCAGTAGGTGAAAGTATTTATGATTCTGGGTGAACTGCAGCCAACGGAGCTATCGAGGAGTCTGCACTTGCTTTTTCTGTGGAGCTAGTCCTGAGTTGTTTGCACTTCCCCTGGTTAATATCTAGCTTGGGGCCTTTTGGGGAGTCTAAATCCTCTTCCTGATTATTATTATTGTGTTAATTGTACTTGAAAGATTTTGTGATTTATAGATAAACTATTTCATACCTTCTTTTTGATTCTTAGAATCCCCTATTCTTCTCACCTGCTTTGTTTTACTTCTGGATTGCTCCTGGCCCAGGGAAAATATACAAGGCAGAGACAATAAATTAAATTCTTTTGCATATTTTTCTGTTTATCAGGAGAATTTATATAGTCATATATATGTTTGTTTTAAATATGTTTCAAATTATTACCCTCTTTGGGAGGTTATAAAAATTTTCTTAAATTCCTTGTTTACTAGGGGAACATTGGACTAACTAGAATTTAGAATGAACAACAAAAAAATTTGTAATTTTATAACACTACTGATGACAATAAGCACCATTATTTTGTAGATCATGGCTTCTGTAGACGACAGTTCAAGTACCTCTGATAGTGAGAGTGAGACTACTGAAGACAGTGAATCCACAGATAGTTTCTCATTATTTGATGAATCAGAAGACGATATTGAAAATTATAATGACATTTCAGACGAAAAAACTCACAGAGGATTGTCATGTGCATTTGAAACTGACAAAGAAAATATGAAAGAAAGTGTTCCTGGCAACCAGAATTTACAACCCCAAGGTAAGGAGTTCACTGTATGTTTATTTTTCAATAAACTGAGAAAATTGTATGTCATAAAAATACAAAGGAGGGAATAATATTTCAGTAGGGAAAATATATATTTCTAGACCACTTTAGAGATTAGTATTATAATTGTTTGATTTCATGATGGCTCTTATTTTCAACAACTTCTACCTAAAATATTGTCATGTGCTTTTTTTTTTTGCTTTTTGCTGAGGCAATTGAGGTTAAGTGACTTGCCCAGGGTCACACAGCTAGGGAATGTTAAGTGTCTGAGATCAGATTTGAACTCAGGTCCTCCTGACTTCAGGGCTGGTGCTCTATCCATTATGCCACTTAGCTGTGTCACCATATGCTTTTTACAATAATCAGTTATCTTAAATTCATAATGAATCTTTACTCAATCAAAATTATTTTGGGGGAACTGCAAAACCAGGATTGATATTCACAAAGGTGAAGCATTAGGAGTAGAACAGTATTAATGATGTCTCTTTATTATTGTCTTATAATTCCCCTGTTATTAATTTTGTTATAAGAGATGACTTAATAGGCAGAGGAGAAGGAAAAAAGTATTTGAAAATAAAGGTAATATAAAACAACATTTATCAATAAAAATCAATTCAAAAAGGAAAAATAAAGGGAAGTTATGTAATTATGCAGTGCCTCATTTCCATTTATAGTTGGGGATTATGTACTTTTTATATTTGATGATAATAGCATTTTAGATATATAAGGGATGTAGTTCTCACCTCACTCTATCCTAAATTCTTGATTATGCTTTCCCAATATTTAGAATGGATATCTCATGATATTCTTGTCCTTCTGAAGCCCCTTCTAGGTCCAACTCAGGAGACAACTTCTTAAATCTTCCTTGATTCCTCTAACTAAAAGTGATCTCTCATTCTTTCAATTTCTCATAGCACCATTTTAGGTTTTGAGATCTTACTCTTTGAACACATTAAAACTAGTATCCCCAATTTTAGGATATGTTTCTTTTAATGCATAGCAGTCCTCTCCTTTTGTTAAACCTATGGTGGAATGCTTATTCCAAAAATTCCATAAACCAATTCTCCCTTAATGGAAAGAATGAGGTCTAAAATAATATTTTTTCTTAATAATTTCCTTCATCTTTTGAAGAGTTGAATTGTTAACAACGAGTTAAGAATTTGCTAATGGTTTATCTCATGTTTATCATCTTTTTATTATATGGTTGAAATCCCTAAACATTACCATATATACTCCCATATAAGGTTTGTAATTATACTCTTTCATTTGCTATCTATTACTTCCTTCTGGGTGAATAGTATTTTGTATACTTCTGCCACAATTCCAATTGTTTTTCCATTTTCTCTTTCATAACTACTGGTTTTTCTTGAATAACAGAAGTATATGGCCACCCAAGCCCTATAGGAATCCTAAACCTATTCACCCTTTAGATTGTCTCACCCTAATTTTCTCTCACAGTCAAAACTAAGCTCCCAAAGACAAACAAAAACTACATCATTATATTAAAATTCTTTCAGAGGCCTCTTTTATTGAGGGAGAATATATTTTTATTACTTACAACTTGCAAACTTAGATCATGACCCTCCACTGATATATTTCTATTTATATAAGCCAGCCAATGACAATTATCAGGTTTAGATCTTTAACACAACCATTCACATAAAAAATAAGTAAAAGAAACAATAATATCACACTTAAGTATGCAGCAAATTCATGATCAATGAAATATATCACAATCTATGCATAAACCTAGGTCACACTTTCCCTTGATGTATCTGTGACTGAGAGTAGATAAGCAATTACAAGAGCCTGGAAGGGAGTACACGAGGGGGGAATATCCATATACTATGGGTAATAAATGCTTGTCTGTATTCAATCAATATTGGTTCTTTTTCTGAAGTAAAGTGTCTGCTGCATCATTAGTCCTTTGGGATAGTCTTGGATTCATTACATTGCTGAGAATAGCTAAATTAATCACAATTCTTCATCGAACAATATTATCATTATTTTATACAAAATTCTCCTGGTTCTGTTCACTTGACTATGAATCAGTTCATGAAAGTCTTTCCAAGTTTTTCTGAAATCATCCTGTTTCTCATTTCTCATGAGCTGCAGCTTTGATACTGGTACATGATGCTTCTTCTCTAGTAACCGCTCGTTTATTGGTCTTCATTGTTCTCTAAATGGGCAAATCCTCTTCTTTTCTATATTATAAGTTCTTTAACTTAAAATCATCTTTTAAAAGCTTCATGAGGTTGTTGTTTCTTAATTTTGATAGTGATTTTTTTAAAATGAGAGAACTATAAAATACATGCAGCTCCTATTTCTGGGCTACATAAACCAGTTCAGCTAATTATTGATTCATTCACTAGGATTCTGCATTGATTAATAATAACCAGCTCACAACATATAACTCAGGTTCATTTTTTGGGCAAGGCAAACCAACATACATTTTTCTGTAGTGCAAAGCGATTTTAGTACTTGTTTTTCTTTTTTATTTATCCCTGTTCTTTTAAAATATGAGAGTACAGAAAAGAACAATAGGCCCTTTTAAGAAGCATCCATATCCTTGAAGCTCTGGGTTGTGCTAAAGAGCAACTGCTGGAATTTTAATCTTTATTCAGTCAGTCAGGAAGTAGCGTTCAAAAATCTTTGGTTGAGCTAATTTCCTTAAGCTCATCTCTGTAAATAGCTTTGTGTCATAAATGAAATCCTGAGAGACAAAATTCTGGGTATGATTAATCAATATATTAGATAAGCTTGCAATAATCAATAAATTGAGGTCATTGATCTCTTTTGGTAAGCAAAGACTTCAAATAAGCCAATAAGCAAAGGCTTGTCTTTCTTTTGACAATACATCATTGGGACTTCCCCTGAAAATCAATCTGATTGGTATGTAGGTTGTCCTTCAGGTGCAGCTGATTCCATCTTTTTCAAGGAATGTCAATTGTTCCATGAGGGATAGTTGCCTCTAGCAGCCTTGATTATATAAAAAAAAAAAAACAAAAAAACAAAAAACAAAAACAAAAACAAACAAAAAAAAACATAAGCCATTTCGTTAAGAATTTTACTGGACTGATTATCTCTTGTTTGTTAATGACTCTGTGTGATCCCATTTGGAATTTTCTTTGCAAAGATACTTGAGTAAATTGCTATTTTCTCCTTTACCTCAATTTTATAGGATAAGCAAAGCAAGGATCTCTGCCCAGGTAGATGCCTTGGAGGATGGAAGTAATTAAATCCCTCAGTCAGTTTGGGAGAGGTCTTTTTTTGTCAGGTTAAAAGATGGGGTTTTTAACAACAAAAAAAGAAATATTATAGGTTAATATTAGTAACCAAATGTATAGCATTAATATTAAGTTTCCCCATTGCTACATGCAATCCTGCTTTTTTCTTTCCTATTTTATCAGTTTCATCAGTCTCTTTACTGTACCAGACTAAATCTCTTTCTCCTGTATCTCATGCAAACACCAACGGCCCAAATGAAAACCTTCCACTAAGGCAACAATTTACAAATTTCCCCTAAGAAATCAGTAGAACTTACTTATCAAAACCCAGTCTACAAGTAACTTAATTGTTTCTCATTTTAAACATTTTAAAAGATATAAGATGTAAAATTACTATGCAAATGAACTGAGGGTTATAATGGCTTGTAATTCTAATATTCTCAACTATCTGCCATCTCTTTTTATATTCTTGAAACTGTATTCTTTTGTACCTACATTTTTTCAGTTTTTGATAAATACAATTAAAAGGAAACTATGGATGAGGAAAGGTCTCATCTAAGTAGTGGCGCTTTAGCTGAACTTAGAAACATAGTATTCTAAGATGATTTCCATGTGAATCTTAAGTAATGATATTTTTGAGCACAGAAACTCATATAGACTATCAAGTCAAGGAGTATTTATTATTTCTATCATTGGCACATAAAGTTATACACACACACACACACACAAGTCATATAGACTGTCTACTATTTGCTGTTGAGTTAATAAGAAAATCCAAGCCTGAAAAAAAATATAGAAAAAATTTTATTAAGTCCTTTTGAAGAGGGGAGAGTGAAAGGAAAAATAAATGTGTCTGTCTCTCTCTTTGTGAGTTTTACATTATATAGAGTTCAAAAAGTGTAAAAAACAAACATCTTGCAATTTCCAGATAAGGCTTGTGAGTTGTTTGAGATGTATAGCAGCGCACAAGTCTAAACATTCAATAAAGGCTGGATAAGATCCAAACATATGAGGAGTGATATGATCCAAACATTCTTTGAAGAAATCTCTGATTCCTCTGGAGAGTTTCTGGGATCAGCATGATCTATGTAGCTTGAATTAAACAATATCTAGCCACATAAAGCTAGATTCAGATAATATTAATAAAAAATAAGGCATATTCTCCACACTACTGAGTCACAAGGACTTATGATTACTATTATTGGAGGGAGGAACCATCCTTCACCTCCAACACTGAGAGAACCACAGTCTCCAGAAGTACTGAAAAATCTTATTTATGAAAATGATGAATATAGAATGGCTTTTAACCACTTAAGAATTTAGCTTTATCAAGAATATTTGAAAGACAAAAAAGTCTATTTTTATCAACTACTATACTCAAATGAATGGTAAATATGGCACATTTTCAAGAATCTATATAACTTTCTTAGTATGTTTGTGTCCTTATATAAACATACATAAACATACATGCATAAACACAAGGCAACATTCATGTTAGTGTGAAATGCTGAAAACACACATGCATTCACATAAATATACATATCACATATCAATGTGTGCATAGTTATATATGTGTGCATATACATGTATACATTATGGGTATATATATGTATATACATGTATATATGTATATACATATATATACCCATAAACATATACATGGAGTTCTTTAATATTTAGATACTGCATAATTTCCTGAAATCATTATGGACAAGATTTGGTCTTTACTTATCTCAACTATAACTTTTTCATAGAGTAAATCACATAAACAATTTCATACTTGTAATTTTTCTCACATAATGAATTTACTTTTTTTCTTCTTCCAAGGAACAGGCACAGAAAGAACTCTAGCTCAGGATAGACTAATGCAAAGTATTTAAGTACAGTGCCTAGTACATATTAAGAGCTTAATAAATGCTTGTGGACTTTAACATTTTGTATAGGAGACTCTATTTTAATATAAAGGAACTTAGGTGGCAAAAAGGTAGCTCCAGACTAGAAAAATAGAAAGAAGATTCTAGTTCAAATGCTGCCTTAGACATTTGCTATCTGTGTGATCCTGGGCATAACACTGAACCTCCCTATGCCTCAGTTTGCTCATCTGTAACATAAAAATAATAATGGTATTTAACATAGAGGGTTGTTGTTAGGGTCAAATAAATAAACATATTAAATTATTAACATATTAAAACATTTTGGAAAGTTAAAGCACTATGCACATACTATATATTATTATTTGACATTTGAAGATGGTTTTATCTTTATATTGTTATTTTAAAATTGAATGTATAATGTCCTTTTTTTTAAAGGATTAACAGAATGTAAGGAATTTCTGAGGAATTTGTCCATCTTTATTTGGAATAGTCTGGCAAAATCTCAGTAAGTATGGTAGAATTCACTGAGACACTTCTACAAAACTTTTGCATATTTGTTTTAGAAGTTATGATTTCCTTCTTGGCAAGAAGAATTCTTCAGGCACAGCTAATTGGGAGAGAAGATTTGCATATTTGCATCTCTGACATGAAACAAAATTTGACATTATTTTGGAAATGTGGAACTTCATAGCAATATTTGAAGAATAGAAAAAATATGGGATTATTTTTTTTGGCCAGTTTTAATATTGTGTAAGATCTACCTGACAATATAAACTCAGTTCATCTTATATTTAATCTATTAGTGATCTAAATTATTTCAAGTTTATGAACCTTGTACAGAGAAAGTAAATATTTTGCAACATTATTCATGCCTCATAAAAATTCTTATGTAAGTTTGAGGAAAGACAATTTTAACTGTTAACAGATTAATGAATGTGCTTGTGCACACACTTGTAATTAATTATCAAATATTAATCCACTGCTTTGATTATGGTCTTGAGTAAATTAAGATATGCTTATTTTCTACAATCTAGAAGTGATATATTTCACATGTAAGTTCAACAAATCAAGTACTTGTTAGCATTTCAGTATTAGGTACCTATTATAAATCAGGCATTGTACTAAATGCTGAGATACAAAGGAAAGGGCATACATACAAACTTCTTGTTTTCAAGGAGTTGTCTGAGATGTATAGCAGTCTGATAGGGAATTTAATGTTTAAAGTGTGAGAGGGAAGACATTATGCAAATACTATATAAACAAAGCAGATGCCAAGTTAATGGAAAGCAATCTGAGGGAAAGCATTATGAAGAACTGGAAAAATTTTTCTGAAGGTGGGACTTCATTTGAAATGGAAAGGAGGATGGGAAAGTAGGAGATGGAGTTGAAGACTGAGAGAGTTCCAGGCAGAGGAAACAATGAGTGCAAAGGCCCTGAGCCAGAAGTTCAGCCAATTATTCCCTAACAAAGACTATTAATATAATTGAGTAGGAGTAAAAATTATCCATTTTTAACAATTTACTCTACAAAATTTGGTCCACTTTTGGACTACCATAACTATGTAATTGTATGGCATATTATTGATTTTTATTTTCCTACAAATTGGAATGAAGAAATCTTTTGATTTTTAATGTTATTTTCATTTTAATTTTTTGTCAGTTGCATTTATATAATTTATATTTCTGTCCAGGAGGGTCAGCTTACTTAAGGATTTTGTTGAGTCTGAATTTTTTCTGATTGATGGAGATTCATTATTTATCACTTGCATATGGAATAAGACATTTAAAAAGGACAAAATCTTTACTTCTTCTATCTAGTGGAGCAATTTCTGCATAATTTTGACCAAAAAGAAGCCAGATATGTAATTGTTTTCTTTAAGGTAAGAGAATAGCATTTTTTTGGTTTGTAAATAGATAAGTATATAATATACATGTGGAATATGATATTATATGTAGATATAACATGTGTGTATGTGTATATGTTTATATATAAGTATATAGAGAGAGAAAGGGAGAGAGAGAGAGATAAGGAGGGAGGGAGAGAGAGAGAGAGAGAGAGAGAGAGAGAGAGAGTCAGAAAGACAGAGAAACAGAGAGACAGAGAAAGAGATGCAGGGAGGGCGGGGAAGGGGAAGCTTGAGAGATAGTTTGTATTTTAGGAGGAAGTGTTATTTCCAGGTGATTAATAAAAATTCACAACTAGAGTTAATTATACTACACATTAACTTTGCATCTTCAAATATAAGCATTCTAATTAAAAGCAAAGTATTTTGGTGTTAGAAGAATACTGATACCATCTTTCTTGTGCTACACTAACTCTTTTAAAATTTTGTACAGGATGGAGAAAATATGTATTTTAATTATCCTGAACTCCTCAGCCTTCACACTGCATTGATACAGCATCTAGAGCACAATACACAAGTTCCTATTCATACTGAATTTTCCAGTTGCCTGTCTCCAGAATGGGAAATTTTTCTTAAAGAAAGTTACCCATACTTCCTAATTGTCTCGGATGAAGGAATAACTACGCATCAAACTGACTATTTAAACATACTTATAATTCATGCTCTTCATAAGAAAATCAATGTGGTCCTTGCTTCAGGACAAGAAACAAACATCCTCCGTGTTTTTGGCTACCAAACCCAGAGTTTATACACTCACAGGGAATTCTTTGAAAAGGTATGTTTTAATAAACATGAATCACTTAAAAGAAACAAGTAACTTGAATTAAACACAGCATGTGTAATAGGAAAAAGTTTGCCCATATCATTAAATGTAGAGTACCTTAAAATATTTGATAAAAAGGAATAGATATAGAAAAATACTCAGAAAACTCATTTATGTTAGTTATGTTTTAAAAATCCTTGTAGATTTTAAAAACATACTAGTAAGTCAAGAATATTATTAATGTATTATTATATACATTCTATTATATTAATATAGAATATAAAACTAGAATATTATTAATAATCTCCTTCAATAGGTGATTTTTTTTTTGCTGAGGCAATTGGAGTTAAGTGACTTGCCCAGGGTCACACAGCTAGGGAGTGTTAAATGTTTGAAGACACATTTGATCTCAGGTCCTCTTGAATTCAGGACTGATGCTCTATCCACTGCACCATCTAGCTGCCCCCATTACATGATTTTTTAATTTAAAATTCTATTACTATCTTTTGATTTTAAAGCACTTTCATTTGCAGATATATTCCCTTCTTTCCCCTCCCTAAAAAAACCATCCTTTGTAAAAAAAAAATTGGAAATTCAGTAAAACTAAAACATCAGTGAATTCTAAATATATATGTGTATATGTTTGTGCATGTACATGTGTGCATATATCAAGCATATCAGGAAGTGTAAAACAAGAGTAATATGTTTGTTTATATAGTAATTTGTACTTTAAAAATATTTGCTATTTAAATTCACTTTAAGTATTTTTATAGCAATTCCTCAAGAGAGGTTGGTATCATTACCCCCATTTTAGAGATGTGATAAATTAAACCACGGAACCCAGAGAAATCCATTTACTAGTCATCTAATGGAGGAGCTGTCTCTTTTTGATCACTTCTTAAAACTAGCTTCATTTTACCACATTATCTTTTTGAGGTATGCCTGAAAATATACTTATGACTGAAATTAGGATACATAAACTGTGGGAATGAGAAAATAGATTTTACATTTTCCTTTTAACATTTTCAAATAACTGCCTGATAGTTTCATCTATGATTATCTTTACTTTGCTGCCTCTAGGTTTATCCACTTTAGCCTGAAAACTTTCTGCTTTTATGGAAGTGGAAGCATAGAATGGATTTTTTTTCTGTTCTTTCCATGTGTTTATATTTTCTCTGGCATGGCTAATTTGCCACATTATTAGTAAATTTTTACAGCTAAAAAGATATGAAATCCAATTCAACCACATTTTGGTGTCATCTAAATATCTTTATTTATGTTAACTAAACATGATTTTTATGGACTTAGTAAGGAAACTCCTCCTGTCAATGCAGAGTAGTGCACCAGGAAATTAGAGAATTATCTGGAGTCCTGAAAGATTGCATCTTTCTCAAAATCACTAGTATGTGTCAGCGTTGTGAAGTGAACTTGTCTTCTTGCCTCAAAAATCAGGTTTCTAATCTTTATAACTTCTTAGCATTATATTTTTTAACAAAAAAATGTCCTGAAGATGCAATAGAAAAGAATAAAAATAATAATCATGAACAACAACAAAAGGATAGATTTAAATGGTACTTTAAGATTTCCTAAGTATTTTTGAGGCATCTGGATGGTGCAGTGGAGTTAACACTAGAATTTGAGTCAAGAAGACTTGAATATTAAGTTTTGACTCCAACACTTAGTTGTGTGAACCTGAATGCATCATTTAAATATTATTAGCTTCAGTTTTGTCATCTGTAAAATGGAAATAATAATACCACTTGATTTCCAGGGTTCTTATGAGAATCAACAAATGGAAAACAGTTTGTCAACTTTAAAGGGCTGTATATATGGTAACCCATTATTATTATAGCTATCTTGTAAAGGTGAAGTGGAATATATCAAATGTTTTATGACATTTATGTTTTAAGCTCTTATAAGTGGTCTTGCTTTTAACTTGTGTTTCAGTGTTCATTTTTCTTGATTTTTTTTATTAGAAATTAAGACTGCAGAGCAAAAGGGAGAGTGTTGCTCTGATAGAACAATACTATTATGTGGGGATGGGAAAAAAGAAAAGAGAAGAGAAGATATCAGGTGTACAACTTACAGTTGTACTGTAGCTCCACAGACAGGCTGGTAATTCCAGCATCAAGCTAGATATATATATATATATATATATATATACATATTCCAATCTATGTGTTCTTCATCCCACACTCCTTGCCCCAGCTACTTAGGATTCAAATGATTTTACATATAAGAGCTGATATGTCACTAATAGGAGACTACCCAAGACCACCAGTGGGGAGAGAAAGATGGAAATCTGGACCACTGAAAAATTGGTATTCTCTGAATTACCTGGTAAGGAATGAAGAATGAGGGGCAGAAACAGTAAACTTTAATTGTGCCAAAGTAAGCAAGCAGATGGTAAGAGGAGCAATGCCCAGTCTCTGGGTTGGTTAAGCTGTAGTCAATCAATAAGCATTTATTAAGCATCTATTATTTGCTGGATACTGTGTTAAGTTCTGAGGATAGAAGGAAAAGTAAAAGACAATATTGTTTTCAAAGCACTCATAGCCTAATAGATGAGACAACATCCAAACAACTATATAAAAAAGATCTTTGAACTGGATGAAATGGAAATAATCAAGAGGAAAGGCACTAGAATTTTAAAGGGAATGGCTAAAAAAGTTTCTTGTAGAATGTGGGTTTTTATCTGGAACTTGAAGAAAATCAGAGAAACCAAGCAGTTGAGATGAGGACCAAGAGTATTCCCCTCATAGGAGCAATCAATGAAATTGTCCATCTGGATTGCCTTGTGAGAAAAAAATCGAATGGGCCACTGTCATTGAATTATAATTTGTTTATAAATTAAGTCAAACTATTTAAAGTATTAGATATTTTAAGTCTGTTTTGAGATTGAATTATTTGACTGATTGCAAACCTAAACTTAAGAATCACATAATAGATTCCCACATCATACTTAAAACATAGAATTTAGCAACAGATTGTATTATTTGAATTTTCCTAGAACATGAAATTATTTCTTTTTTGTTTTTTTAGCACAACAAAGAAATATATCAAGCTCATAAAGCCATCATTAAGAGTTTTCAAATGTCTCAGGCTACAGAATTGCGTTTATACAAATATTTGAAACTGAACTTGGGAGACATGAAAAAAGAGGTAACACTGTTTCTCTAGAAACCTTGTATTAATAATTGCTAGCATTTAAGAAGTGGCTATTATGTGCCAGACAGTATACTTGAGGTTTAAAAAAATATTATCCTATTTGATCCTAACAACAACATTGTGAGTTAGATGCAATAATTATCCCAATTTTATTTGTGAGGAAACTGAGGTAAAAATTTTTTAGTGATTTTCCCAGGATCCCACAACTAGTAAGTGTTATTATTATTATCATTTTTGGACCTGAACTTGTGGTTTTATTATTGGAAGAGAATTCTCTTGAGAAAAATGCTTCTACTAAAGCAAATCAGCTCCTGCTATGGAATTTGTAAACTTAAAGAGTTACTTAAAGGGACACTGAGAAGTTAGATAATTTTCTCAAGGTCACACAGCATTTGTGTGTCAGAGGTGAAACTTAAAACCATTTTCCTAATTCTGAGTTTCACCCTTGTATCTACTATTCTAGGGTAGTTCTTATTCTTAATATCAAGGAATGTTGGTACAAAATAAAGTTTGAGTGTTTTATCAGATTTTAATATAATTCCAACTTGGTGCTTGAATCTTTTTTTCTACTTATTTTTCTTACTGTCTAGATTAAGAAAAACTTTCATTTTTGTTTGTTTGTTTTGATTTTAGGTCCATCAGACAATATCTGTTTTTAGAAATATATAGCCAGAAGGAGGTGATATCAGAAGTACTGTCTGTTCTCTTTCATGTTCAGTGGTATTAAAAACCTATAAAAACATGCAAGATGGTATAGAAACCATTGGGAAACTAAGAGAAGACACAGAAGAAGAGATTATACAGGTAAAGTTTCTACTGATTATTCAACAACCTTTATGAAATATAATGTGCCATAAATACTTTAAAAATAATCTTATTATTTGTGACTCATTTCACAATATTACATATTTATGAAATATCTTGGAATTGTTCTCCAAATGACATCAGGACTTCTACAAGATGAGAAGCTAAGATCAGCTATGCACACTTGTTCTGATTTTCTATCTACATAGTTGGGGCTTTTGTTTTCTGCCTTCTTTAGGGGCTTGTTTCAACTAACAGCCCTTATTCCTCGTGTATTTTCAATTTCCTCTTCTTCACTGACTTTTCTCTCCCAAACAATTGCCAACAATCTTAGATTTGCTTAATCCTTACAAAACTTTCCTTTGACTCTTTTGCTCCACTCAAGGAAGTAAGAAAAGAAAAAAGAAAAAAATGCATAGAGGCAATCCTTTAATCAAAATTTCTCTATATGTCACATATATCCTGAATTAGTGTTTGTGTATTTGTAGGATTGTGCTGAAGCCTTAACACTGCAGGAAGCAGCTGACTTTTGCAGGATGTTCTGTTTGAGTGTGGCTTTCCTCCAAATCTTGCCCCTTTCTCAAAGAGCCAAGAGTAGAATCATCCACTGCCATTGGGAAAAGAAACTTTCACCATTTTTAAGAATGGTAGGCAATACTTTGTGGCAGGTCATGATAATTCAAATGATAGTTACGTCAGTGCTTAATTCCCATTTCTTTTGCTTTTAGTTATTTGGGAATTTTTTTTTCAAGTGTAATAAACAGCTTGCAATTTTTTCCTTTGAGAATTGTTTGTTCATAAGCTGTTAGTTCTCTAAACAATTTGAATTATACCCCTCCTTGAAATGACTTCCAGTCTTCAAATACTTAATTAAATGTAATTTTATGATGTTTAGTGTTTAATCTAAATTTAATGATTTTTTCTTCATGCTAGCATTAATTTCGGGCTCAATTATTTTTGTTTCTCTTTCAATGTGAGAAATGAACAGAATAGGCAGTTGGGCAACAAAAAGTAGAGAGTGCCTAGACCTGGAATCAGGTGGATTGATGAATTTAGAGATGAACTCCCAAATAGGAAGGGCTGGTTTTCAAAGCCATCACGTGTTATATGTGAGAATGAAAGCTATTCTTCTTTAGAGATTTTATCTCCAATAAGATGACTAGGTAGCTCAATGTATAGAATTTGGGCCCTTGAGTAAGGAAGACATTTGAATTAAAATACTCTCTCAGATATTTGCTAGTTCTTTGTCTATGGGCAAGCCACTTAACTGTGCCTAAATTTTCTGATCTGTAAAATGGGGATAATAATAGCACTTATATCTTCAGGATATCGGAATGACAAGTAAGGTGATTTTCAAACCTTAAAGCACTATATAAATGTTTCCTCTGCTTTTTCTTCTGTTTGCCATGCTGTTTCCTGTTACATATTTATATATTATGTATAAATAAAATAAATACTATAATCATATATAATATAAACATATATATTATACTAAAACATTTTATACATATATATAGTTTTATACTAAAACATAATCATATATACATCAAATATTATATTACCACTTTACATTATATATCATAGCATTATATTATTTTGATTATGTTATATTATTATATTTAAATATGTCATGAACAAAAAAGCACTATGAAATGAATAAAACACATGTATTATGCTTATAATTAAATTTAAATATTATGTATTAAACACAATATATGCATAAACATTCATACAAAACCCAAATATATTACATAATAAAGATAATAAAACCTTAAAGTGTACTGTTTAAAGTTTTTTGATGATTTATTTATGCTTTGAAGGTAGTTTTGTGCTTAACAAATTTTTTCTTTGTAAAACTACTAATTTATCATTTAAATAAGATCATAAATACAATGTTTAAAACATTTAGGAAAAAACTTCAGGCTTATTTAAATACTATGGAATTACCTATTGTATATAAACATTTACAAACTAATAGTAAATCATTCTCCTCAATGAAAGACCTTTCTAAACTTTTAAGCATTGTTTTTTATTTCAGTTATTGTAACATGAATTATTATTACACATTTTAAAACAGAATATCTGTTGTGGTGAGATACAGTTTTGAACTGTGGAAGGAAATGTTAAAAGCTATGGGCCATTTTTTTTATCCTTATTGTTATAGCTAAGGTGTTGCTTTCCCTCTACAGTTTTGCTACTTATTAAAACAGCTCTCTAGAAGCAAGGGTAGTGAAATTAATGAATACCACTATTAATATTTTCATCCATATTTTAAAAAAATGAAAAAATACCCTTAGTTGCCTTGTTTCAGGGCCTTAAGATCCCTTGGAATCAGTAACAACCAATCTTATAAAGTAGTGAAAAAAAGTTGGAATCATTAAGAACTGAACTTGGAGTAAGAGGACCCTGGGCTCAGCAACAGTATGTCTATGTGACTTTGGGGAAATCATCCTGACTCTCTTAGCCTCAGTTGCCTCAGATGTTAAATGAGGCATTTGGACTTTATGATCTCTGATTCCCCCCCCCCCAGTTCTAAATCAATAATCCTACATATTATTATCTTACCCCATACTCTTTAAACCATTTCCTGTTAACATCTGTGCCAAGTGCAGTCTGTCTGAATTATATGAGATAGTGTTCTGATGTTTGTATCATTATCACATTACTCCTGGCAGATAGACTTGCATATGAAGAACATTTATTTTCTTCATTAGTGTATTAGATACATAGGCAACTTAAATAAATGTCATACAATCTTTTAATTTGGACAAATGGACTGACCAGTCTTGTAGCTGAAAAAGGCATCAGGAAAGCCACT
Organism: Myrmecobius fasciatus; assembly: GCA_023553655.1. Taxonomy (NCBI): domain Eukaryota; kingdom Metazoa; phylum Chordata; class Mammalia; order Dasyuromorphia; family Myrmecobiidae; genus Myrmecobius; species Myrmecobius fasciatus. Next base: position 89,616 of record JAJPUD010003018.1, read on the forward strand.
CAAAAAGCATAATTCAAGATGGTGTTTTTTCTCTTTTTAACTATGAGGACAGTTTTTAAACATCCCTGAAAGTCTGGGATTGCTGCATAATCATGTTTGTACTGTTCACATTGGTTTGACAGAATAGAGAGGAATAAGAAATAACAAGGATGATTTTAAATGATTTTATTTTATTTTTGTATCAGATCTCTGATTTCATCAGGGTGGAGAGCTCCTGTTGTTGAAACGCCCTCTATCAAAGCAAAGCAATAATTATTGTATACATATACTTACATAAACATATGTATTTAATTTATAACAGCATCTTTATACATTTGAAAAGTAGTAGCAATACATGAAATATGTATAGTGTCCAAAAAGTGAAATTACTTGCTATGAGTTCAGATAAGATTTATATATTCCTTATTAAGTTCTATTGCCTTTTCAGGAGTTACGGCTCAGAATGTAGGAATCATAGGTCTAAGGCTCTCAACTGTCCACATAGAGAAATAAAGTAAAATCAAGGAGTTCTTTAGCTGTATGCCATATTTCATTCTGGTATCACTGAGGTAACAATATTCTTTCAATGTATGTAAACTTAAAAAAAACCCTTTTTTTCCTAGATGAAAAGATGCGAATTTTTCATTTTAAAAGAAATAAAATCTACAAATGAGTGGAAAGTAGATTTCACATACCTGCCTGATTTGACAGATAATCTATTGTGGAAAAACATTGCATACTACTATGAAGTTGAAAATTGTACAGGTATTTGTTGTTCATTATTTTCATTATTGCTTTTAAAGTCTTTATAGATTGTATGTTCATAGAGGTGGATTTGGAATGTAATTTTAAAGCTAACTAATTGAGGGGGCAACCAGCTTATACAGTGGATTGAACAATGGCTTAGGAGTCAGAGGGACCTGAGTTAAAATTTGATCTTAGACACTTATAGCTTACTAGCTGTGTGACCCTGGGCAAAGCACTTAACCCCAATTGCCTTGCAAATAAATAAAGAAACAGCAAAACAAATAAATAAATAAAGGGGGGGGGAAGCTATCTAATTGAACTACCCTTTTTTCACTAGTGAGGAAAGAGATGCAGCAGTATTAATTACATGAAAGGTCTCTTGGAAGTAGTAGGGGAATATCAACTGAAGAATTTAATATACTACAAAGGCTAGTAGAGAGGCAACCTAATTAGTGTATGAATAGCTGGACCTTGAGTAAACAAGATCTAAGTCTTCTTTCTGATATTTACCTAGCTGTGTGACCTTGGGGATGTTACTTGATATCTCTGAGCTGCAGGCAACTCTAAATTACAGACAAGTTGAAATTGCTAGGGAGTGGGAATCACATACAAGTCTTTGATCCAACTGGCTAATGCTTGCTATCTTTTTAATTCTCCTCCAAAAATAATAGAACCTATTACAGGCATTGCACAAGTAAATGGTCATTAGAAGATTTCTTCTTGCCATCATACATGCAAGTTTTCTTAAGGGACAAGATATCATTTCCTTCCCAAATTACTTTTGAGAATTCCTAGTAAGGAAGTTTTCTCTATAATGCAGAGTAGTACCTGCTCTTCAATTTAAAGTCTTACACAAGATATTTAAGGTACCTCAAATCACATTAACATCAATTACAAAGATTTGATTCCCAGAGGAGGAATTGTAGTTCTATGGAAGAGCATTGATTCTAGAGTCATAGGAATTGGCTTCAAATTCCACATTTTTAATGTGGAATTCCCTTTTTAGTATTTGTATAATTTTGGTCACTCAGTTTCTCTGGCCTCAGTTTTTTCATCTGTAAAGTTAATGGGTTGAACAAAATGTTCTCTAAGATCTCTGTCAGCTATAGATCTATTATACTATAATTGATTAATTATAAAAGGGAAGCTAAACATCTTAAGAGAATACTTATGCGGCACAGTAGATAGAATGATAAGTCTGGAGTCAGCAAGATTCATCTTCCTGAATTCAAATCCTGCTGCATAGACTTACTGGATGTGTGACTCTGGAGAAGTCACTTAACTCTCTTTGCCTCATTTTCTCATCTGAAAATGGACTGAAAAATGAAATGATAAACCACTCTGGTATCTCTGACAAGACAATTCGAAATGAAGTCGTGTAGTATTGGACATGACTAAAAACAACTTAACGACAACAAAATGAATCCTTAAAAGTGCTGAGTAATTCTTATAACAGAGATTGTATCGAAAAATTGTATAGAAATTCTATTTTTTCTCTTCAAGATTAATTACATATTTATTTAACTTATATGCTTTGTATCAATAACTCTACTTATCATTAAAGCCAGCATATTTTTAAGTAACAAGAAATTCAAGAACCTGGGAATGCTTAAACCAAAGGTTTTTGGTTCATGAGAAGCTGTAAATATTCATATTAGTGACTAATGGGCAAACATTTTCTTCTTAGCAACCTAGGATACATTTTTATTATATCTTGCATACTTCTACCAACAAAGATAGAAACTGCTCTATGACTTTTCATGATTTTCTATGTGTATCCATTCCTTTCCATAAATCCTCCCTATTGGATCTACTTGGCAACTTAAAGGATACTTCATTCATTTAGTATTTCAAAGAGTAGCAATGAAGCATTGGGGCTATTATATCCACCAATTTTTTATGATGTATAATTATACCAAAATTATATCATAGTATATAATGTCATTATATCTATATTATTATGTCTAACTATATCTATCATTCTTATTACATAATCATAAACATTATTTTCCCCAAATAGTGTTCTCTAATCTCCTTTGTGCCCCATTTCTCACTGGCAAAAGTTTCAAGGTGAGAATGAGGAGTTTTAAATGCTTTTGTAAAGTAAGACAAAGTTAGGCTTGAATTCTTAGATTGAGAGAAAGCATTGAACATTTATTAAGAGCTACTATGTGCCAGGCACTGTGCCCTTCTTTACAAGTATGTTATTTGATCCTTACAACAACTCTATGAGCTAAGTGCTATTATGACACTCCTCTCCCAATTTTATGGTTGAGGAAACTGAGCCAGGCAGGGGTGGAATGACTTGCCTAAAATCACATAGCTAGTGTCTGAGTCCAGATTTGAAGTCAGATCTTCCTGATTTAGGCTTATCACTCTATCGGCTGTGCTGCTCAACTGCCCTTTAATCTAGAGAAAGTTCAGAGGCAACCTCGTGGCTGCACTTTATAGCTGAAGTTAGTAATAGACAGGGAGCTATATGACTTGTCCAAGGACATGGGTAGCGGTGAAACTTGAATCCAGATCCTCCTTCAGAACTAGTTCTTCTTCTACCACACCACACTGAGCCCCAAATCTGAAAGGAAGTTACGTTCCTTGCTATGCAAACTCATGACACTGGATGTTAGCTAAAATTTCTGCTTATTAATTAAGAAAACTGTAGGTGGGGTCACTTCTTACGAAGGTACCTTGGATTTATTTTCGATCTACTACAGCTTTAATTTATTAATTTATACTATATCAGTCAAGGTTAACTTCTATAGATTACATATAAATTCAGCTATAAGAATGGGCAAAGTTTAGGATTAATTATAAAAAATTTTCTCAAGGAAAGCCTACTTTCTTGAGTTGAAATAAAAATTTGAAGTATCAAATATAAAACAAAACAAAACAAAAAAGTTCAAAACAAAAGCAATTGATTTTTGATGCAATACTATAAATAACCATGCCTTTGTAATAGAAATTAACCTTTATTCAGAGACTAAAGATTTAAAAAGAAAATTTAGATGGTGTTGTCTAAATATACTTGTTTTCAGTTTATAGATAATGTTGTATGTAAGTTTTATATATATCTAGGTCTCAAAAGTATTAGAAATGACTACTTTACTCAATTTTTTTTCTTTCTAATGCAGGTTTAAATCTTGAAGTGGGTGATAAAATCATGCAAGAATATGAGAAAATGTGGAATACAGTATTAAGCCTCTCAGAAGGTTATGATTTTGGAGGATCTATTCCTGTCAGAAGAACTTCTCAACATTTTCTTACACAGAAACAAACATCATCTAGAGGTGATAAAAACTTTATAAAAAATGGAATATTATTTGAATCAAAAGGAATTAGTTATCAGTTCAATTATAATTCTGATGTAGTCATATTTATTCTAAGACAGAAACAACACATGTGGACTTCCTTCTCTCTCTCTCTCTCTCTCTCTCTCTCTCTCTCTCTCTCTCTTTCTCTCTCTCTCTCTCTCTCTCTCTCTCTTAGCAAAATGTTGAGAATGTCTACCATTAATTCAAACAGTTTGCATCTGGACAACCCAGAACCTTTGCTATTTTAATCCAAGGGAACCTATTTTATTCAACTTTTGAGATTATGTATTTTCTCTGAAAACACAGTTATAACTCCATAAATAAATTTTATCTTATCTTTATTGGTGCCTTTTGTTTTTATATCTCATTTATTCCTGAATCCTTCCTTTCCTCCTTTTTTGCCCAGCAAGCTTTCCCTTATAATAAAGATTGTTTTTCATAAGAAAGGGGAAAACAGGTCAGCTTAATTATCATAGATCTAATAGGATGTACTAAATTCTGCCCTCATAATTTCTCTTGACTACAATAAAGGGAAGTGAGTGTATTTTATAATTTCTTTGAAGCTAAGCTTGGGCTTTAGAATTATAGGTAGAAGTTCAATTTTTTATTCTTTCCATGTTATAATAGTTAATAACATCAACTTTGTTTCTCTGTTTTTCCAAGTGTACAAACACGAGATTCCTAAATTGGGGCTTATCCCATTGAAATCTCAATTTGTGGAGGATTATGCTGGAGACATCTTGGAAGACTTACCTTTTTTTTCTAAGCAGGTACATCATTTGGGTGGTGATTATTATGATTTTGCAAGTTTTCTTTATGCACATTCACATATAAATGTACATAAACCATATACATGTACATGTTAAATATCACATTGCTAAGATTTGTTTCTATGTCAGAAAAATATTTTACACTGTGAATCACACTAGTGAGCTCCTTCTTAGCTAGGTTAGTTCTCAAATAACAACCATACAGGTTTTCCATAGGAATGTACATGAAATTTTATCAGCTAGGACCTCTTAGAAACTTCCAAGAAGACAGGAATACTTCCATGCAATAGTGCCATATATGCATATATATGTACATATATGTGTGTATGTATATATATACATATATATACATTTTAGGCAAATGTGTGTATGTATATATGAATAACATATTAAGGTCAGTATAATGTGATAGATATATATTTGCACATATATATGTATATAAGATTTACTGTCTCAGTGGCATGGAACAAGACATTTAGACTCTCTACTGTCATAAAATATAAGGGTTGTAGTAGCAAAATATTTGAGTTTCTTTTCTGATCTGAATCTATGATCTTATGTTACCAAGACCAATTGTCACATACCCTAGGTTTTCCCTCCAATAAAAAATTATCACTGTCCACTTTGGAAACTGGAAAATTCACTTTATTTCTAATAAAATCTTTATTAATTATATTTTGGTGAAATAAAGAGCATTAAGAGTTCAAAGTTCACCAATTTTAGTGTTTTAACTCTATCTTTTACTGTATCTTCTATTTTATTTCCTTAGAATATATATATATATATGTACACATGCATATATATATATACAATAATGCCATATATGCATACACATATACACACATGGCCATATACAGATGTATATATGTGTCTTTATTCTATCTCCTCAGAAATCTAACACAGTCTCCTTTATATTTTGGCATTTCTTCTGTTTTACTTTCTCTCTCTGTCTCTATCTTTATCTCTATGTCTCTGTCTGTCTGTCTCCTCTTTCTCTCTCTCTTTTCTCCCCCCCCTTTTACTCTCTCTCTTTTCCTCCCCTCTATGTTTTCTTAGCAGTTTTGTTTAGTTATGGCGTATGTAAGAAAAGAAAAACTTTGATGATGAATCACAGAATTCTAGAGTTTAAAAAATCCTTAGTTACCAACTAGTCTAACCTATATCTGAAAAATTATCTCTAATATATCATACCTTACCAGTAGTCATTTGAGTTACCTTACCAGTAGTCATTTGAGTTATCTCTAATTATTAGGAAATTTTTTTAAATATAAAGACTAAATTGATGAATTACAAATAGTCTGTGAATATTTCTTCAGGAGAAATATCCATTACAGAAATGTTTGAAATCATAAACTATGTTATTGGAATTGTGTATTGGAATCTTTTGAATATACTTGTGACTATCACTTTAAATGAATATATGTCTACATACGCATACATATAGCCATGTATGTTTGTGTGCACAAGTATGCACATATACAGATATATGATATTATTGCATGTATATTATATATATATGTGTGTACATTTGTATGTATGTGTGTATATATATATATGTGTGTATATATATATATATATATACACACACACACACACTTTCACATGGTTAGGAAATGTAATAGTTAAAGAATTGTGTCTGGATTCAAGAAGACCTGATTTCACATCTGATCTCAGATACTTATTAGCTTTGTGACTATCAACAAATCTCCTAACTTCTCTCAGCCTCAATTTCCACATCACTAAAATAGGGATAATAATAGTACCTATCTCCTGGAGTTGTGATGATATAATGAAAAAAATATTTATAAATTGCTATATAAAGACTGGTATTATTATTATTAATATTATATCATAAAATCATGAGTCTTTTTTAATACATCTGTTTTCTAGTGATGATTCAGTTATTACTTCTTTTAGCAAGAGAAAACAATTTGATGAAAGAATACACTGGCATTCTAACAGACCTCTCAGTGATGATTACAACATTTCCAATGGTAAAAACAATTTAGTAGTAATTTAAAGTGTTTGTTAAAATTGGGTGCTTATTAGTTACTTCTATTCTTTTACTATATGCCAGTTGCCTAAATAGTTGCCAAAGAAATGTGTTAAAATGGACAGATTGAGACAGTTTGAGTTACATGAAAAAAAAAAACACATTGTAACTAAAACAAATTAACTAAAGTTACATTCCCCACAAGACTTGACTCTCCAATCCAATGTTAGTGGAATAAAAGTGCTACCATAAATATAATTTGTAGACTCTCTTCCTTGAATTATGGAACATTATAGAGAAACATTATATGCAGTGCACAGGCACACATATACACACCACACACATATAGACTATTATAATACTGCTTCTTCCCCAACTCCTAAGCATTTAGGCTCACAGAGTAATTGTGATGTGATAGGATCAATAGTGACCAGGGAACTGCACTATTCTAATACTACGTGGTAGGATGATACATCATGGTGGTCTGTTATATCCCAAATTTGTTTCTGAACTTTTAGGGATTCCCAAAGTCTATTTTATGTCATGGATTAGGACCAAAAATATTATCACTTTCCTAGAGGCTCTGGTTTAGGTTTATAGTTAAGTTTATCAAGTGGACAAATCTCTTCTGGGATAGTTTATGAAAACTGATCATTATGGGGATCTTCCTGGAGTGTGGGTGGGGGTAGACCTCCATGAACCTCCAAGAAAGGCTTCATTTCATTTAAGGTATCCTAAAAATTAGTGACTCCTTGGTCCCATGGTAGTTCCTCAAAGATGGCTATGGGCCTGAGTCAAGTAATTCTATGTATCCTCGAGAATTCTTTTGGAGAATCCAATAAATCTGCATCAGAATTGAAGGGATAGGCATGTAGTACTTAAAGTCTTGATTGTACCCATAGTTCCTGGTAATGTAGCCATAGAGGATGCCCAAGAGGTCTGTGCTTTTTGCAATAATGTTCTTTTCAGAAGTGCCTTGTTATAAATTTGTCTAAAAGAGCTACTATTTAGAAAAAAATTTAAATACCTTAATCATTGCAGCTAATTCCAGAAACTCCAAACGATCCCAAAAAGAGGAACAGAAACTATATACCTTTTATCAACATTTTGGAGAATCTTTGCTTGGAAGACACAATTCAATGAGAATTGTAAACCAAGTGACTCTACCACCTCCTCCAACAAATACTTCTCAACAAAAGAAAATAAAAACAAAGGTAAATTGATTGCCATAACTTATCACACTGAAGACATCTCTAATTAGCTAGAAGGTACTCATTCACATGCTTTTCATCTATTGCTAATTTCATGTTTGTAAAAGAATGAAGAAAAGACTTTTAGGAGATGTATTTTTCTTTGAATGTGAGGGCCATATTTTCCCTGGGAACCTCATTTTTGAATCACTATTGTAATTTGCTAATTGTTCTGGGAAAGTTTAATTTTCTTGTACAGTCTTCCCATGGCACTCAGATTTTGGGATTATTCTAACAGTTGTGGCCAGAACTTTCCACAAGTCAGTCAATAAACATTTATTAATCATCTACTGTATTCTAGGCACAGTGTTTAGTACTGGAGATACAAAGATTAAAATTATGGTCTCTTCCCTAAAGGAACTAATTCTCTAATGGAGAGAAGGACATATAAATGACTATGTACAAGATATATACAGAGAAGACAGAATGTTGTTGTTTGTTCTCTCTCCTGTGTCATGACATTCAAGTCACAATTCCCTGAGATGAAAGGTAATCTCAGCAGGAAGTTACTAATAGAGAACTGGGGAGTGCACAGAGAAAGCTTCCTGCAAAAAAATGGGGTTTGATCTAAAGTCTTGAAGGAAGCCAGAGTAATTTAAGGGTGAAAGTAAGGAGGCAACTAAAACCATGGGTACTGAAGCAATCATAAAATGAAATTTTGGAGAGGAAAAAATAATTCAAGATACATGATGCCTACCTGATGAATCAGTTGTGATAGATTGATTAGAATGGTAAGAAAAATGGGAGAAAGTTATAATAGAGGCTGGATTAAATTGCATTTTTTGTGACAGAAAATGTTAAACCTGACAAAAGCTGGCAAAATATATTCCATGTATATGAAATCAGTTTATAAGCTTAAATGGCTTTGGGAGCAGCTAGGTGGTGTAGTGGATAGAACACCCCCAAACTATATACATTTTTTTGGCCTGTGAAAATCTGGTCATACTAAACTGTTCAGTTTTTTTATTTATTTTCCAGAAGAGTAATGCAGACAAAATTATTGAAGAAAACATAAAGAGAAAGCAAGAAGAAATAGAAAAAAAAGAACAAGAGAGATGGGATTCCATGTTTGTGTCTATTAAAAATGAAATTAAAGAAAATGTCAACAATGGAATAAAAATTCTAGAGGATTTTCTCAAGACTTGTGCTAGTAATTCTGTAAAATTTCTGGCTGAAATGGTAGGAATGGAAGCTTGTTTCATGTCATGGATAGACCATTGCCTAAATGTAGGTAAGTGAATTTATAATTTTGGCTCTTAGAATAAAAAGCTAGTTAGAGAAAAAGCAAATAAGTGTTATTGGCCACTCTCAGACACTTCAACCATATACTTATATTGCACATAATTATAACATTATAGTTGTTTGTTTTTATCAACATGAATGAAATGCTCTGAAATTTCTATATTTCTGCTAAAATGTTTAATGTATCTAGAGTGAGAAAGAATTAGATACACAAATTCAATTGAGTATTATCTGGGCTTATCATAATCACCAAAGAAATATAGAAAAGCGGGGCAGCTAGGTGACACATTGGATAGAGCACCAGCCCTGAAGTCAAGAAGACCTGAGTTCAAATCTGGCATCAGACACTTAACCTGTCCTAGCTGTGTGACCTTGGGCAAGTCACTTAACCCCAATTGCCTCAGGGGGAAAAAAGCAAAAAAAAAAAAGAAATATAGAAAAGCTCTAATTGTAATGCCCTCGGCCTCTAGAAAACCTCAATATTGTCATCATCATCATGGCTATTAGGTTTATATAAATGATGGCTATAATAATAGTACTTATTATTAATTATACCTTGTAACATAATTTATATAAGATTTTAGAAGTTATGAACTGGCATACAAGACTAGTAGGGTAAATAGTAGGATCAAAAAGTTGTTGTTTTTAATAGAAACTATAATTTTGAACCACAAGTTAAAACAAGGTTGGTTTCCCCTTGCTTGAATGCTAGGTATATCTCCTTATAAAAGCAGCAGGTTATGGGAGAACATACAAGGATGTGAGAAAATCTTAAAGGTTTCAGCCATTCTAGTTCTTCATGTAAGAGTTGAATCATGTCTGCTCTCACTAAAATTTCTATTCATTTAACAAAAGAAGAACTCAAGGATGTGAGTATTGCTGTTCAGCTGATGAAAAGAATCCACACAATCCATGAAAAATACTCAAAATTCGTGGAGAAGACACACTGGAAAAACTTAGCTAAATGCCTAAAATATCTTGGAATTGACAAGTTGGCAGACTCTTTGTGTTCCCAGATAAAAATTAGAAAATAATCCAATGTTTCCAATTTATTCCAAATTATTTTCCTCCACTTACAAGTAGAAATTCTACTATGTCTAATTAGATGGATTAATAGATTGTTGTGACTGCTGTGATTACCACCACCACCACCACCACAATAACTGAATGATCTCATTTTAAGGTCTTTTCTACACTTAAATTTGTAAACAAAAAAATTAGCAATTTTTTGTAAGATTGCATATGTCTCTAAGCTTTTAAAATTAATCATTGAAATACTTAAATGTTGTATTGCAGTGTGGCATAATATATAGAAAATTAGATTTAGAGCATGGAAGACCTGGTCTCTTTTCACTTCAAATGCTACAGATTATATGATCCAGGCGAAATCACTTAATCTCCTCTCAGTGCACTAGGCAATTAGCTATAATTAGAATTTGCTGAGTAGATGTTTATCTGCTTCAGTAGAGGTGGTTTCTTATTTGAGAGCTCGTGATATAAATAAAAATTTAGGTCTGTTTTCTCTTCTCTGTTCATTTTTGGGGTACTGCTATTTCTAAGGACTAATTTTATTGAGAAACATAAGAGAAAGGAGGGAGAAGGGAATAAACATTTATAAAAGGCCTATTATGTACTAAGCACTGTGCCAAGCATTTCTTACATCTATTATCTCATTTGTTCCTCCTAACAATGTTGTCAGATAGATGCTATTGTGATCTTTATTTGGATGAGGAAATTGGAGGTTAAGTGATTTACCAAGAGTCACACAACTAGTATGTATGAGACTGCCTTTGAACTAGCTATCTATAACCAAATATAAATTTATATAACCACATGTCATCTGGAAACTGTATATATATACATATATATATATATATGTATGTATTATATTCTTTATAATATATAATTCATATTTTCTCTCTCTGTCATTCTGTCTGTCTCATGTATATATTTCCACATGTCATCTGCTAAAAGTACTGGATAGTGTGATCTCCAAGTCAGGAGATCCTGGGTTCAAATTCTACCCTTAACACATACTGCTTGGGTGACTTTGGGCAAGTCATTTGAATTCTCAGTGTTCCCTGGAGAATCAGTATCTAAATTATAGAGTCAATCAATTACAGAGGAATTGTTGGTTTGCATTGGTGGAGGTAAGGACAATTTCCAAAGTAGGAGCTCCTCCCACAAATGCATTTGTGAGTTTGAAATACTACCTCTACCCCCCATCTCCCATAAAACTGCCCCAAATACCATTGATAAGAATGGTAAAAGTACTTGTAGTTTGGAATAGTCATTAGGAAAACAAAGTGGCAGAAATAAAAATATTCTTCTTTTCTTTATTCTACACTTAAGCACAGATTTTAAAGCTGCTTACTGGGAAAAATGGAAATTTAAATACATAGAACTGATCTTTATTCTGCATGAAATATTATAATATTATAACATAATTTTTGTATAAATGTATATTATCCCTGTAAAACATATGAAGAAATTTTAAAATGGAATCTGAATGATACAGGTGAAAAATATGGGCACTGAGGACATTTCCAAGTATTCAGTTCAGATGGGAGCAGCTCGGTTTCAACTAAGTCATATGGGCCATTATTTATTCCGAGAAGAAAGAAGTGATCCAGATCCCAGAGTGCATCATTTTATACCTGATACCTGGCAGGAGAGCAAAAAAAAAATTCTGAAGCCTGGAGTAATGCATTATAGGAAAGGTGGCAGCATCTTGGGGATGGCAATGAAGAAGGACAATATGCATTGTATTTAGACTGAAAATAGAGGCTCCTTTAAAATGTATTACAATGCTAAGGAAGAAGACAAAACTAGTAAAATGTCAAATGCAAAAAGCTGGAACTTGGGAAAAAATTAACAGAAATAATTAAACCTAAGTTTTTTTTTAGACATTTCTTCTTTTTATTTTTATTTTTTAATTAAGAGGCATTTGTTTAAATTTTTGGATATGACCAGTGTAGGAATTTGTTTTGTCAACCTAAGTCAGATTAATGGTCACATAGATATTGATCATTTCCTTTTCATTTCTTGTGGCATCCTGAATAAATTTCTTCGCTGAAATAACTGTTTCTTAAAAGTTGAATATATTTGACAGGCTTTTTTCCTTCATGTTCCTTTGTAATATCTGATTACTATTCCATTTGATCTGTTGTGAGTTGGTTTACATTAAATTCATAGAGTTTTAATATAAATTTTATTATTGCCCTTTTTGGTCATCAAAATAATTTTGATATTTATTTCCACAACTTTTTTTCTCCATTCCCCCTTTGGTGGAATTGAATCCTCATGTGTAAAGAAGAAAGATCAGGAAAATAAAAATATAATTGATTGCATTTGACAATACATAGAACATGAATGGATGGCTAACATTTTCATTGTCCTTTTCCTCTCTGAAGAAAAGAGGAGATGTGTTCTCTGAGGTAAAACTTAAGAAAGACAGATACTCAGATTTTCCCCCTATTTTTTCCTCCCAGGTGTTTGGATATTATTTTCTATTCTTTTTCTATTTATTTCTTAAGATTTTACTTCTGTATCGATTGGAGTAGAAGACTTTGGATCTCTTATTTTGGGAGATGCTTGAACTATCTTTTGATTAAATTGGTTACAGAACTTCTTAAAAAGAACAGATTTCTTTTTTTGTTTTGTTTTTTTTTTATTAAAGCTTTTTATTTGTATAACATATGTATGGGTAGTTCCCCAACATTGATCTTTACAAAGCTTTCCATTACAAATTTTACCCCCAGTCCCCTCCCCTCCCCTAGATGGCAGGAAGTCCACTACATGTTAATAATGTTGAAATACTTGACAAGTTGTGCAAGAAAAATCCTATCTACAAGAAAAAAAAAGAATCAGAGAAAGGCAACACAATGCAAGCAAATGTCAATAGAGGTCATGAAAATGTTACGTTGTGGTCCATATTTCATTTCCCTCTCTCTGGGTGTATATGGTTTTCTTCAGTGAACAATTGGAACTGGTTTGAGACAATTCTTTGTTGCAGAGAGCCATGTCCATCAGAATTGATCATCATGTAATACTGTTGTTGCTGTGTATGATGATCTCCTGATTCTGCTCGTTTCACTCAGCATCAGTTTATGCAAGTCCCTCCAGGCCTCTCTGAAATCGTCCTGCTGGTCGTTTCTTACAGAGCAATAATATTCCATAACATTCATATACCATAATTTATTCAGCCACTCTCCAATTGATGGGCATCCCTTCAGTTTCCAGTTTCTAGCCACTACAAAAAGGGCTGCCACAAACATTCTTGTACATGTGGGTCCCTTTCCCTCCTCTAAGATCTCTTTGGGATATAGGCCCAGTAGAAACACTGCTGAGTCAAAGGGTATGCACAGTTTGACAATTTTTTGAGCATAGCTCCAAATTGCTCTCCAGAATGGTTGGATCCGTTCACAGTTCCACCAACAATGTATTAGTGTCCCAGTTTTCCCACATCCCCTCCAACATTCATCGTTATCTTTTCCTGTCATTTTAGCCAATCTGACAGGTGTGTAGTAGTATCTCAGAGTTGTCTTAATTTGCATTTCTCTGATCAATAGTGATTTGGAGCAACTTTTCATATAACTAGAGATCGTTTTAATTTCATCATCGAACAGATATCTTTTTTCAGTTTTCTCTAAAGACAAACTCCACCTCCAACCCCACGTGAATTAAACCAAAGTTAAGTTGTAAGGATGAGTTGATAATTTTGGTTAATATACTTTTTTCATTGATATTATAAGTTTTTATTTTAAAATTTCTATATCATTTATTCAGATCTACATACTTATTATGCTTGTTGATTGATTACTGTACATCAAGTTAGGCAGTAATAGTATTTTCCAGAATATAAAGTTGACTTTACCCCACTGTTAATATTGTTTAAAGTGATTCCATGAAGAGTCTTTACATTTTTTTTCTATTCAAAATAATTAAATAGAATGAAAGTTGCTATGTACTTTACTGACTGTGAATGAGTTATTTCATGATATGCTTTAGATATGGTGAGCCATATCTAATTAAGAACTAATCATACAAGGCATAATGAACTGGATTTTTATGTTGCATTCAAACTATTTTAGTAGACTTAGAAAGCTTGCAAATTGCTGAAATTAACATATTAATTTAGAAAAGATTGCAATAAAATATATTTATACATGTATTTCTGGAATAAATAATTTTAATAATCAAATTACCCTTTCTAGAAAAATGACAGAAAGATGAAAGTCATTTTCTTCTGTTTTTTTTTTTTTCCTGGCTGAGATCACTAATTGTTAATTAGCTATCAATGATTATTTTGGTGATGATAATAAAGAATTTATATGAATATCAAGAAAGTTCAGTTTGAATTGAATTGAATTGAATAATGTTTCTCATATTGCTTATGTGTTGGGGTTGGGATTTGAGTCAGAGTTGGTACAGGGGAAAAAGAATTTGGAAAAATGAATTTTTAGGGAATCCTGACAAATGACCCTTATATATTTTTATAGCCTTAAATGTTTGTCAGTGCTGGACAGAATAGCAATTATCAGTCCTTGGATTTATTAAAATTAAAGGTACAGAATAAAAAAATATTTTTAAAAATCATATTTTAAAGAGAACTTTTATATAAGATATTATTTTTAACATGAAATATAAATTGTTCTTCCTTCAGCGAGAGCTTCTCGATATTGTAGACAATAATGAGTCAGCTGTGATTGTTGTTCCAACTTCATCAGGCAAAACATATGTCTCCTATTATTTTATGGAGAAAATTTTGAAAACCAGTGATGAAGGGCTGGTGGTGTGTGTTTCACCTACAAAGGTATGGTCTAAATCATTTATTTATTAGGACTTACATCTACCCAGTTTTGTGCTGCAACAGGTTTATGTCCTTTGCTCTTTTAAATGACTTCCTTTTACTTTTCTCTGTTGCCTAAATCCCTTTCCTTTTATCTTCCACTCCCTTCCACTGATTTATTAATAATTTAGATAACTGGAGAGATAGTGCATTGACTTTGGGAAACCCATTTAATACATTTCCTCAACACTTATTATGAAGACAAGACTTAGGTTTGATAAGAATTTGAGTAAAGAAAAGTATGTGAAATGTATACTTGCTCTGCATCATCTCTAAGAAATGACTGGAGTTATACACTTATTTCATTGTGAAAGATAAAACTTGGCACCATTCAGAATCTGCATAAAGAAAAATATGCAAATTGTGCCTGAACTACATTTTTATTTGCAATATATATGTAACTGGCCCCATAGATTAGATTTTCCTTAGCTTTGGCTATTACATCTTTCACATCTCATATCTGTCATTTCTCATGTATTATAGATTATAGAACACAAATTTAGAGCTAAAAGTGATCCTAGAGTCCATCTAGTCCAACTCTTCTCCCCATTCATGATCTTAGGAAAATGAGGACCAAAAAAATTCATTGACTATATATACAAAAGTCACAAATATTAACAAATCTAAAGACCTTCCTGTCTAAGTCTTTTAAGTAAATCCCAAAGCTCTTTCTATATCAGGGACACACAATCCAACAGAAATTTATTAGACTCATGCTATGGGCAGAGCCCTGTGCTAGGTACAGGAGTTAAATAATCACAGAAACAATTAGAGACTTTCCTCTTTCCACTTTGGCTGCCATTCACTTACTGTACTTTCTTCTTCATTTAGAATTTTCACTGAGAATTCTTTCCCTTTATTATACTCAGCAGAATTATGTGTTAGGAATCCCTTGAGGAAGTGAGGAAAAAAAATTAAAATGAAGCTTAATTACTATGTTTGTTAGAACCAGGGGAGTGCTGGAGCCAGCTCATAGGAGAGACCAAATTTTTAAGTTTCTAGTGTGAGCATTTACATTTAGGAAATCTACAAACCAAAGCTTGATTTAAGAAAGTGATGGAGAAAATGTTAATAATGCCAATCAATTTTAAAAGTGTTTTGTTTGTACTATATCTACCCCCTGTCCTGAGAACTGGTTGTTAAATTTTTACTGGCACGCTTTTAGATTTGTGAGACCTTTTTCATTATATTCACAAATAATTTCACTAAAATAATATGGTCAATACATAAATATACATATATGTTACCTATGAGTAATAACAAACTTGATTAAAATAAATTTTTATTTCTCATCATGTCCTGATTGTGTGACTCTAGCAAGATCACTTACCCACTCAGTTCTTCTAAGAATTTGAATTACAGATGATTTAATAAAGTGGGTTGGTGGAGTTTCCACATTGAGAATGTGCAAAGTAGTCTTTTTGAGGGCAAAGTCTGTCTCACTTTTGAATTGGTATCCCCAATGCCTATAGAACTTGGTACAAAAGCAGAATAATAAATGTTCAAAAAAAATTCCTCATCTGGATGTAACTGCTAGCCTGGAACTCCCCACCCAACCTAATCCCACTCCCCCATCTGCCATTGACATCAATATGCATGTTGTTATGCATATTTGTAATAACTATAAATTAAGAAAAAGTTTTCAAAGAACACAATAGACAACATTTCATATAAATTAGTGCTGTCTTCATTTTTTTTTCTCTCACTCTTCCCCCCTCCCCATTCTCCATAGTTAAGTCCAGAACCAGATCAGAGGCATGGTAGATCTCTAGGATGGAAGTCAGGAATAATTTGATTCAAATTTTGCCTTTTACCATCAATAATAATATGACCCTGGACAAATCAGTTAACCTTTACATTGCCTCAAAGACAGATGCCTTAGTTCATTAGAACCAGATTTACAGTGTTGTGAAAATCATCTGTTATCAATCTGTTATCTCTTACTTCAAGGCTCTTATAAATCAAGTAGTGGGAACTACCTATGGTTTATTCAACAAAACAAAGCCTAAAGGAGGTGCTATTTGTGGTGTTTTCACACAGGATTACCTTCATGATGTGATGAATTCTCAGGTATGTAATATATTGTATGAA
Organism: Myrmecobius fasciatus; assembly: GCA_023553655.1. Classification (NCBI taxonomy): domain Eukaryota; kingdom Metazoa; phylum Chordata; class Mammalia; order Dasyuromorphia; family Myrmecobiidae; genus Myrmecobius; species Myrmecobius fasciatus. The sequence continues at coordinate 106,850 of JAJPUD010003018.1, forward strand.
AGTCATTTTGACATTCTACATAGGTCACCTTAAAATGACATATGTCACTTATTTACAAAAAATAAGTTAAAAATGTTACTTGCATGTAATTTCTGATAAATTAAATAAAATTATCTATATGTAATTCTCAGTAATCTCTTAAACTGCAGGCAGACATGTTGATTCTATAGCAAGTACAAATAAAAACCAGAAGATCAAGCCTTCTTTAAGTAGATTAAATTTCTTATTTATTGGATAACTTGTTGACTGATTTTAAATTTACTAAATATTATAGAAAATGCTGCCTCGCCATTATTATTACTAAAATTGTTATATTATATATTATGATTATTGCATTATAATTTATTACTGATAATAGTAATAAGATATTTTGACCCTATAGCAAATTGCTTAGCAGCTTCTAGGAATGATGAACTTTCCCTAACTCTTTTAAAAAATGAGTAAATGTGAATTTTGAAAAATAAATAGAATGAAATTCCTCAGAATATTCCAACTTCAACCTAAAGGTCTCCAATAAAAATTGAAATTATTTTTTACATGCAAAATAGCTATTTCTTAATATAATTGAGAAACATGAAAATAAATGGAGCAATAACAGAGTTTTCATAATTTGTCATGTCTACCTCTGCTTTCTTCACATGGCATTTGTTCCCCTGTTCCTGTTTCTTGTTCTTGTTGTCCAGGTACTAAGCCAGCAAAGGCAAGAAAATTTAATAATAAATTATTTGAATATTAGATTGAAAAACAAATGTTTTTCATTTTTTTATTTCATGTTTAAGTCATGAAGTTTGAGTTTTGGTCCATTTTAAAATTTCAAACCAAGAGTTTTCAAATGTTATTTTTCAGATACTTGTAACTGTACCTCAATGTTTAGAAATCCTTTTGTTATCTCCTCATTGCCAAAAGTGAGTCAGAAGAATTAGATATATAATATTTGATGAGGTAAGTAATTTTCTATTTCAAATATTTCAGTTAAGAGTGAAGGGATTAATGTTAATGTGTTTTTATAGTGTCTTTAGATGAAAAAAGAGTTTTAAGCATATCCAAACATTTTAAGTGAAAAAAATTTTTAGCACATTTCCACCATCAATAAGTTCCTTCCTTCCTTCCTTCCTTCCTTCCTTCCTTCCTTCCTTCCTTCCTT
>JAJPUD010003018.1:108003-181994 GCA_023553655.1 Myrmecobius fasciatus
CTTCCTTCCTTCCTTCCTTCCTTCCTTCCTTCCTTCCTTCCTTCCTTTCTTTCTTTCTTTCTTTCTTTCTTTCTTTCTTTCTTTTTTACAATATCAAGCTACAACATTTTTTATATACTGCTCAACATAATGTTGATTGCACATCATTCAATAAAAGGTTGAAAGGGCTTTTATTGGAACTGAGCTATAGGATGAGCTTCTTTTTTAACTTAAAAACTAATGCCTCATTTTCACTATCATAATTGTTTCCTCATCTACCCTTTTCTTATTCTGTTAAAGGGAAAGAATATAAAACAAAATAGTAGAACCATAGATCTAGAGGTAGAAAAAATTCCAGTGGTTATATTGTTTAACCTTCCCATTTCATGAATGAGAAAACTGAGCTCCAGAGAGACTGTGACTGGTCACAGATCAAGAGAGGATTCCATTTCATAAAAATACTATCATGTGCTAAGAGTTTATCAAAATTATCTAACTTTTTGGAGCTATCCAATAACTTTTTTTAATCCAATAACTTTTAATAGAATTCATTTCTTTGATGAAGCCCAAGAAAAATAAGCTAGTCAGATGACTTGTCTTGTCCAACTGAATCATGTGCAAAACAAGTTTCCTAGGAAAGTTGTAATTCATAATTTCTCTTTTTCTATTATAAAAATAAATTTTGTAAATCACTACTTTGTCTCTGCCCTCTGAGGCGTTAATAGGCCTTATTTGATTTCTAGTTTTGCAAATAAATAATTATACTTGGAAACTTTATCTCAGACTTTTCTATTAATTTTATAGGTATTATTTCCTATTGCTACTTCAGTAGTAGAAAGGCAAGTATTGGGAGACGCAGAGACAAAGGATTATGAGATGCTGGTTTCTCTGATTATCTTCTATTTTTAGAAAGCCAGATTTAATACTAAATAGTTGGAAATAAATGAAAAAGTTTTGAAAAGTTCCTAGAGTTTGAAAATGGAGTTTTTTTTCCCCTCTACCAGGTTCATTGTCTTGAGGGAGAAATTGGAGCAGAAATTTGGGAACACCTCCTAGTTGTGATCCGATGTCCCTTTTTAGCTCTTTCTGCCACCATCAGTAATCCTGAATATCTCACAGAGTAAGCCAAAATTTGCTACTTGTTGAATTTTATATTTACTTAGAGAAAAAACATAATTAGATTGCTGTGGACAAGAGTGGTATAAAATAGGCGGGCATTACTGGAGGGAACATATGCGTTTCTGGTGGAAATGTCTACTTTGAGAAGAATATATATTTATTTCAATGTTTTAGTAAAACCACAAACAACATATGAATGGGTGGTATTTATGCTTCATTCATCTTGTCAGAGATAATAATAAAAACAATCTCTTCTTTCCCTTCTACCCTTCCTTCTTCTTTAATGGATAGAGCATTGAACCTGGAATGAGAAAGACCTGAGTTCATGTACTTATTGTTTGGCCATTTCAGTTTTACTCAACTCTTCAAGACCCCTATCTGGGGTTTTCTTGGCAAATATAATATAGTGATTTTCCAGTTTCTTCTCCAGCTCATTTTTCAGATGGGGAAACTGAGGCAAACTGGGTTAAGTGACTTACCCAGGGTCACGAGCTAGGAAATGCCTGAAGCAGGATTTGAACTCAGGTCTTCCTGATTCCAGGCCTAATGCTTCATATACTGTGTCATCTAGCTGACCTGTGTGCTTATCTCAGACTTAAGACATTTACTACCTATATGATCTTGGTGCAACTTAATTTTTATCTTAGTTTTTTTTAAAATCTAAGATGGATATAATAAAGCATTTAGATCCTAGAATTATTGTAAGGATCAAATAAGATAATATCTGTAAAGTATTTAGGATAATGCCTGATTCATAATAAGTGCTTAATAAATGTATATTCCCTTTCTTCTTTATTTTTCCTTCATTTTTAGCTAAGTTTATCAAGAAGTAACTTTTTGTCTCCATAGGGTATATCTCAATATGTCACAATCAAAATGATCATCCTGAACATGATTGCTAAAAAGCCTCAATGAACAACCAATGCCACCTTTTCATCAGTGCTTACAATGATTGTCTCCCCCTTTACTTTGTGTTCATTTCTGTTGTTTACAATTTGATATTTGTGGTTTTAGATAGGAGTTTTAACTAAGAAAATTATTTTATTACTTTGCATATTCCCTTCCCCATTTATTATGAAAACACTCCTCATCATTCATAGCCCAGGCAGATGAATGCCCAACTTGGGTGTACAAACTCATACTTGTATTAAGGCTTCAAAATATTTAAAAATTAAATCACTGAGATTCACGATGATTTTTAGAAAGAGATTGTTAAATACAAGGATATGTTCGTGTGGATGAAAAAGCAATCTTTAAGCTTGAAGTTACATCCACTTTGCTTGCATTTGTGCATGTTTGATCTTGAATAATAAACATTTTTGTCAACAAAATAAAAACAAACTTTTTAGTTCTTAGAACATGACATTAGAAAAACATTAATGAATTATAGTTCTTCCTAGGAGCAATTTACCATGATGACATTTGCTTACCATGATAGTAATTCCCCTTCTAATACAATAACTTTTGTTCTTTTTACAAATAGGTGGTTGGCGTCAGTTAGAAGATACTGGCAGAATTTTGAGACCACAACAGAAAACTCTATTTCTTCAAAAAATACTCTGAAAGGTTCAAAGAAACAAAATTTTTCAAAGACCGAAAAGCTATCACTTAGTGTTAGACTAGGTATGGTACAGAATACACCATTTCTTATTTAATGAATTGTTCTATCCACTCTGACTCTAGCTCCTCCTCTCTGGGGGTTAGTAAAGTCCTAAGACCCAAGGAAAAATGGTTCTGATTAGAAAAAGATGTATTTGTAAATTAATCCTAAATCTATATTAACTATTTGGAAAAATAGGTAAAGGCATCTTACCAAATTTTTTATAACACAGTGCTGATACATAGACTAGGAAAAGCCAAAACAGAGGGGGAAAAATATAGATTTATTTCCCTAAGGTATATTGATAAAAAAAAGTAAGTAAAACATACTAGCAAAGAAACTACAGCAAGATATCCTAGAATCATACACTATGATGAGGTAGAATTTATAGCAGGAATGCAGGACTGGTTCAATATCATGAAAAATCTCAGCATAATTGACCACATCAAGAACAAAACAAAGAGAAATTGATTATCTCAATAGATGCAGAAAATAACCTTTGTCAAAATATAGCACTACTTTCTATGAAAAACACTAAAGAGGAAAGGAATATATGGAGCTTAACTTAAAATGATAAGTAATATTTATCTGAAACCATTGGCAAGCATTATTTATAAAGGGGATAGGCTAGAAGCCTTCCTAGCATAATTAGGGGTGAAGTAAGTATGCCCAGTATCACTTCTACTATTTACCAATGATAGCTGTAGCTATAAGAGAAGAAAAAGAAATGAAAAGAATTAGAGTAGGCAAGGAGGAAACAAATCAGATGATATGCTGTTATACTTAGAAAATGCTAGAGAATCAATCAAAAAATTAACTTGAAACTATTAATAACTTTATCAAAGTTGTAGGATACAAAATAAGCCCACATAAATCATTAGCATTTCTATATATCCCCACAAGAGCAACAAGAGATAGAGAAATCCTATTTACAATAACTGGGGATGATATAAAATACTTTAGTCTCTACTTGCCAAGACAAGCCCAGGAACTATATGGACACTACTAAAAAATCAAGCAAAATAAAAACAATTTTCACACAATGTCATATCTAACCAATTGGAAAAATATTAATTGCTCTTGAATAGGCTGAGATAACATAACCAAAATGCCAATTTTATCTAAATTAATCATTTATTAAATGGCACAACAATCAAACCATTAAAAATTACTAAATAGAGCTAGAGAAAATAGTAACAGAATTCAAATATGGCAAACTAAAAGCTCAAGAATATTAAGGGAGTCAATGAGAAGGAAATGTGAAAGAATCTGATCTAGTTGTATCAGATCTCAAACTGAGAAATGATGTTAAACTTTTATTTTTCTCTGAGAAACTGAGAAAAATAGACTCATAAAAAACAACTCATAAAACAGATTCAGATTCATAGAAGAAAAAGTACATGAGGATACCATGAAGATACTTTTCTGTGATGTAGTAGCTCCCTTTTATGCAAGAAAGACAGTGGAAAATAACCAGACATGAAATACTGTCAGACCATTTATTGAGTCCTGCTCTGATATTTACTATCTGTGTGATCATAGGCAAATCACATAACTTCTGTGAACCTGTTTTTTCTTCTGTGATGTGGAAATAATAATACTTAGACTATTTACTTCAGAAAATCATTGGGCACCAGGAATGTTGTAAATCTCAAATTATGTTATAAATATAAAATATTATCATGTCAAACTAAAGCCCTACTTTGAAACCACATCTTGTGGAAATGACTCTTTTATAATGTCTATGGAGCACAAGCTCTGAAGGATTCTATCAAACTGGAAAGATTTCTACTATAAGCAAAGTAACACATTTATCTGTTAGGCCAGAACCACCTGGTTAGGATAGGAGAGATTCATCACCAGTAAGCCCATTAGTTTTCAGCCATATCTACTTTTAAGGAACATCTATTAAATGCCAGAAAGGTAATAATCTGAACACTCACAACAACAAGATCATTGGAGCTTGAAATTGTAAAAAGATTAAAGAAGAGGAAGAGATAAATATTTATTAAATTCAGACATGCATTGTAGGCTACTGGATGCTCTAGCCTTATCTGTGGTTGAGAATAGAAATGGTATAATCATTCTTGTGAAAATTGGATCAAATCTCATTCACAGTTTGATTCTTATATTTACAGTCCTCTATAAAGAGAGATACAATGATCTAGAAAAGTACGTATGTTCTCTAAAGGATGATGACTTTGTCATTAGCCATTATCATCCGTGTGCTGCACTAACAGTTAATCATGTAAGTATAAATAATTTTGCAAAAACGATGTACTACATAAATGTTACATTAAAATTAAAACCTGAATTTCTGAGAATCTACATAATGTGTACTAATGCTGTCTTTTTTTCAAAATTTATTTTAGATTGAGAAATATGGAATCTCTTCAGACCTAGGATTTTCTCCCTGAGAAAGCATACAGCTTTATGATGCCATGGTGCAAATTTGGCCAGAGTGGCCTAGAGTACAGGTACATATGCATCATGCTACTAGTGAAGAAATGGATGAATGAAAAAGTACTTATTAAGTATTTACTACTTGCCTATCATTGTACTAAGAAATGGGTGCACAGATGCAAAATGGAGAGGATATCTGGCTTTAAGGAACTTATATTCTAGTAGATATATGTCATACATATGAGGAAATGGTGATCTATGAGAGGTATTTTTATTTGAAAAATTATAGATTTGGCCAATACAACTGTAGGGGAATTTATAAATTCAGCCTATCTAATAGCAGTGGTAATATTTATTTTTTTGTGGCTCTAGAGTAGGAAAATGATTTGGGGGGAGGGAGCAAGGCTGTTATTCATGACTGTCCAGATGGCAGGAAGGACTGGACTAATATGAAGCATTGATTAAGGCTACCTAGAAATAGTAAGCTCTGTGACACAGAACTAAGAATAGATTGGGACCGAGGGTAGTATTAAATCTCCAGAGACATACATAGTCTCTCTACTGGATATATTGCTCTAGTGGACTAGTGCACCCAAATTACTACATGTGGATGGAAACCAATAATCAGCAAATTAGAAAATTGATTTTTTTAACCTAGTAAAATTATTATTACTCTCTCTCCCACTAAAACTTATAGTTATGAAATGATATGCTTTAACTTACGATAACTGCTACTTGTCATTAAGTTAATAATAAAATTGTCAACAAAAAGGCAACATACCAATTAGCTGGTTATTGATATTAGCTGGTTGATATCTTTGTATTGTAATTATAGGTATACTATACTTTAAAAAAATTAATAATCAGTTCAGTTTAGTAAATTTAACTCTTCATTTTCAAGGATTTTGAACCTGAAGAATTCAGCTCTTTCAAAAACAAAGTGGTAATCATGAAAACAGATGCAAAAAAAATATGAAGAACAATTGAAGGAGGAAATAATAAACTGGATTCACTTAGACAAAGATAAGGTAGCTAAATTTATTGAAATTGTGTTATAAATAAAATGGGGCTACCATCCAACCCTGATCATATTGCTTCAGATTTAGTGGGCAACTTCCAAACAATTTATTGATATGTTGTAGTCTATTATTTTATTTTAATTAATTTTGTTTAGGTGAATCAGTTATTAAACTATCTTAAGCCTCAAACCTTTGACAGTGCTGAAAGACAAAAGCAATGTAAGTTTGCAGAGTTTGTTGAGAAACTAAAAGAAATGGATAAGCTGCCTGCAATATTTTTTCGTAAGTATAATAATAAAACATAGTTCTTTATTAAGCTTTTATTTGTTTATATTTGAAGTCCTTTAAATTATGAACAAAGAAGGAAATAATATCACTTGTAGAATTGTAATTTTTTTTCCATATGTGTTTTTAACAGGTGTGATTAGGCTTTCTTTTAAAATCATTCCTGTAGTACTATGTGGGATAGAAGGGAAAAAATAATCTTACTAGTTAGTACAGAAACTTACATTTTGCTTTGCTGATAACTAGATCATGTGTTGAAGACTAGCTCAGATGTCTTGGTTTTAACTATTCACACATAGTTCTTTAGTTATTTAAGTTTTTTTAATTCTCCTTTATCTAAATCTATCCATTATAGACTCTGCCAACAACAGGCTGATGGGAGAATCTTTCTATTAAAAAAAAATCTATCAGGATATGACTCCTAAAATGATCCCTTCTGGTGAAAGAGTCACCATTTCCCAATGTAGCTAAGACTGAGTGCTTTTCTAAATTGACAATAATTTCACTATCATTTAATTTCTTAAGACTGGTGTTCATTTGTTTCACTCCTTTCCTCAGATTCAAACTCCACGAAGGAGAAAACTTTAGTTATTACATATAGCTGCCCTGTAATGTGTTAGCAAATTGTTCAGTTGATACATTTAAGAAATTTAAATAACTGAAAAATCAGAACTAATTAACCCTTTTAAACTGCTTGGCTTGTGCAGATGGTGAACAATATTGTACATATTATATATATTATGTGTATAGTACATATAAAATTCTGAATCCAATTTTTAATTTTATCAGAACATACTCAAAGCCAGAATATCCCGTTAGAATAATTTACATTTGACACATATAATCATCTAGTTGTTTCTTTCTCAAAATGTTCTACTTTTAATTTTCCAATCAGAAGGATGAACAACATTCTTTATAAGTAGATGTCTTCTGTGGCTAGGTTCAATAAATGAATTTGCCTAAAAGATGCCTATTTTATTACAATTGCAGCTAAAAGATCTGAAATGGGATGCATAAATATATTAAGTAATTAATTCCAAATTATATACAGTGAACAGTGAACTTGGTATACATATCAAACGAGTTGTCCACTATAAAACATGATCATTATTAACCATGTTCAAATGGTACTTATGTACTGTTTTTAAATACCTTCTAAACAATGGAGCACCGAGGTGGTAAAGTGAATATAACACTGAATCTGGGGTTAGCAAGACTCATCTTCCTGAGTTCAAATATGGCCTCAGACAATTACTGGCTTTGTGGCCTTGGGCAAGTCACTTAACCTGGTATGCCTCCTCTGTAAAATGTGGTGGAGAAGAAAATGACAAACCACTCTTTGCCAAGAAAACCCAGAAGGAGTCACAGAGCCAGAGCTAACTAAAAAAAAAATTACTAAATAACATCAAACAATGGAGATATATTAAAAGTGAGTTGGGTAGTTTTCTTGCACCTCAGAGCATGTTTCTTATAGTACTTTATTTCAAGGACCTAACCTGACACATGAATACCATGCAGATGACAAACCAAAAGACTCATTATTTTAATAATTTAGGATTTTGAAATAAATATAATGTCAAATTGAAAACATTAAGATATTACATAATTGTATCTTATAGTTTACTCAGAAGTGTTCCAATCTATTAAATAATAGAATAAGTATTACATTTGCATCTTCTTCTGACCATCTGCCATGATTATTTGTTATAAAAGGAAAAAAGAGGTACTCCCCTGCTCTGTATTAATTCCAGGCAAGAATCACATATGTAGCCAGTTGTATGGACAGGAAAATTCTTGTATGGAAAACTAAGTCAAGAGGATTCTACCTTAATCTTCCTAAAGTTGTCCCTTTCCCAACTATTCCCCAGGGGCAGATATTCATTGATAGCAGTTCACCAAATTCATTCCCATTAGGTTGCTGGCTTTGTGGGTCATTAGTTCAATGACATTTCAGGCAGTCATATCTGAAATCAAATTCAGAATAATATTATTTTTTATATTAAAAGCTTTTTATTTACAAAACATATGAGTGATTTTTCTACATTGACCTTTGCAAATTTTTTTTGTTCCAAGCTTTTCCCCTCCTTCCTCCCACCCCTACCCCTAGATGAAAGGTAATCTAATACATGCTAAATATGTTAAATTATATGACAAATCCTATATATGTATATATATCTATACAGTTATCTTACTTCACAAGAAACATCAGATCTAGAAAGAGAAGAAGAAAAAACAACCTAAGAAGGAAAACAAAATGCAGGGAAATATTCACAGAAAGCATTAAAATGTTGTGTTGTGGTTCTCACTCAGTTCCCTCAGGCCTCTCTCTGGATGTATCTGACAATGTTCATCGCTGAACAATAGGAACTGGTTTGAATCACATCATTGTTGAAGAGAACCATGTCCATCAGAATTGATCATCGTATAGTCTTGTTGCTGTGTATAATGATCTCCTGGTTCTGCTGATTTCACTCAGCATTAGTTCATGCAAGTATCTCCACGCCTCTCTGAAATCATCCTGCTGGTCGTTTCTTATAGAACAATAATATTCCATGACATTCATATACCATAATTTATTCAGCCACTCTCCAATTGATGGGCATCCATTCAGTTTCCAGTTTCTTGCCACTACAAAAAGGGCTGCCACAAACATTTTTGCACATGTGGGGCCCTTTCCTTCCTTGAAAATCTCTTTGGCATCTCGGCCCAATAGAAACACTGCTGGGTCAAAGGGTATGCACAGTTTGATCACTTTTTGAGCATAGTTCCAGATTCCTCTCCAGAATGGTTGGATCCGTTCACAGTTCCACCAACAATGTATCAGTGTCCCAGTTTTCCCACATCCCCTCCGACATTCCTCATTATCTTTTCCTGTCATCTTAGCCAATATGACAGGTTTGTAGTGGTATCTCAGAGTTGTCTTAATTTGCATTTCTCTGATCAATAGTGATTTGAAGTAATTTCAGCATAATATTAATTACAGTTCCATATGATTTGAAGGGGAAATTTATTATTACATATTTTGAGTCCTCCCTAATATTCAGCTAAGCACTTGATAAATTTTTTTCCTTTTCTGTCTTTCATTTTTTATTTAAATTCTTTTTCTATTTAATTTTTTCTTATTTTTTATTTCATTTTAAATGAATAAATAAAAAAGTTATCCAACCCTTCTTAATTTTAGTATCTTTCCTGTTGCTTTCCAATTTACCATATCAATATGTACACACAAATATAAATACCTATCTACCTACCTACATAGACATCATTATTTATTGTCTTCCCCATTAGACTGTAAGTTCCTTGAGGATTAGGGATGTCTTTTATCCATTTTTGGAACCCCTCTGCTTAGCAAAATTCCTGGCATATTAGAAGAGCTTGATAAATACTTATTGAATGCCCAATTCCATTGAACATGTATATATCAATGAATCAATATCCAGTATATCTATATATAACAAGTTGTTTGTCATCTTTTGGACATGTAGCTATATAAACATATTCTTTCTACTCTTCATCTAGATTCAACATTTATAAGGTAGAACAAACAGCTTTTCGTGTGTTTGAGAATATGAAATTCAAACAAAACACATACCAAAGTTTAAATGATGATAAAGAGATTAAAAAATTGAGACGAGCACTGTGGAAAACAAGAAGATCTTTAAGGGCAAATATTCGTGCTTGAGTATAATTTTCACATAAATTTTGAATTAGAATAAATTTAAAATTCTGGATTTCTAATGTCTTGATTTATTGAATTTTATTTATAGTCTCTATTTATAGAAGACCACAGAACTTTACAGGCCTAGAGAGTTCAGAAGACCTCTTCAATGGCATGTCAATCAGTTACAGAACTGGAATACAACACAATTCTTGTGGGGTTTTTTTTACCCAGTGCTTTCCTTTTCCTTTTCCTCTCTCCAACTTTCTCAGAGAAATGTTGAATGGTTTCTCATATCAGATGGACACAAAGAAAGAATTAAAAAGCCTTGAACATAATTTGGACTTTCAGGCAAGTCATAAAATTATAACTTAGTTGGATACTTAGAAATGAGTATTTCAAAATACTTATCATGAAAAGCTTCTTAGAATCATTTTTAAGTTTAGAGTAATACCTTTGTGGTTAAGATATACATCAATAACCACAATGCATGTACTCTAAATCAAAATTCATTGAATTGTAAACTTGCACAATTAGAAATATCAGAGGTTGGCCTGTCTTGCTGTAGCCACAAGAAATAGCCATATGGTGTTCACTTCAAGACCTTCAATGACTGAGAATTCAGGAACCACCTAAGATAACCTTTAGAGTTAATTCTAATTGTTACGAAGTTTTTTTCTTTTTTTTCTCCTAAAAGAAAATTTTGAATTATTTATTAATCATTAATCAGTCAAACCATTAGGAAAGTTTTTCCTTATACCTTCAGCCCTTTATTTTCCTCATAGAATATATCCTACTTGAAGGCAAGGACTTTTTTTGTTTTTGTGCAATGCCAATACAGTGCTTTGCACATATTAAGTGTTCAATAAATTCTTGTTAAATTGAATTATATTGTGTTAAAGCATAACTATTTTTAATCTCTTTCTTTAGTTATACTAAAAAAAATTCAATGATTAAAGCTGAGAAAATTATTCTCTGTTTTGCTGAACTAAAAGAAATAAAAAGAAAAATTAGGAAGCTCACAGAAGTTCCTGCTGAATATTCTTATGTGAATTCCAATGCAGTGGATCATCAGGTAAATATTTTATCATGAAATTTTCTTCTTTATAGAGATATAAACTCATGCATTCTCATCACTAAGAATAGTATGAAATCCTTGTGAGCAGATTGTATATCCAAAGGTTGGCATTTAATAAGTATTTAATAAATGTATTTTGTATTCATTCAATTATAGGTCCTTATTCAATAAATTCCTTAAGATTTTATTGAACAACAACTCTGAATCAGGCACTGTGACAGGAAGAGAGTCCATGAGAGATACAAAGATAAATAAGACAGTTGCTTCTTTCAAAGAACTTATCTATGTAGAGAGAGATAACCTATTTATAAATTTGAATAGTAGAAAGAGGAATGTGATATGTATGATAGAGAATTTATAAGGAAAGTGCTTTGGGAACACAAAGAATTTTGTTTCTAACTTGAAAAATAAGAAAGAGTTAGATGTTGAAGTGGCATTTAAAATAAGTTAGGAAAGTTTGGTGAGATCTGGGTAGACACAGACGTGTCCCACAAAGATGGGAAAGGACACTTGAAAGAGAAAACAAGTGGGATCAATGGATGAAAGAAAATGTTTGTAGTAGGTTCAGGGGATAGCATATAGTTCATTTTGACTGAAGTATAGGGCAAAAGAAGGAAATACATGGAAGGCTCAAATTAGAAAGGAAGACTATGGTGAGAATCTAAGTGTATTGAGTGAATGAAAAATTAAGTGCTATTTTGTAGGCAGAGAAGAGTCATTGAAGATTTTTAAGTAGTGCAGTCATATGATCAGAGCTGGGTTTGACAAGATCAATATAGCATCATTGTTTCAGTTAGATTGCAAAAGGAAGGAAACTAGAGTTATGGAAATTTCTTGAAAGTTATTGCAATTGCAATGGCTCAAGGAGAGATGAGGACTTGTCTTAAGGAAGTGGCAAGGGAAATGTAAGGGGGGAATCAAAGTGGAAAGGCATTTTAGAGATTGGACAGGATGACTTATTGGTGATAAAAGAAAGATAGAAAGATTTAAGATCATTTTTATACTTTTGCTCTACTAGACTGAGAGGAAAGTTAGCAGGAAGAATTATTTGGGGTACAAGATAAATAGTTTTGTTTGGGATGTGTAGAACTCAAAATTCCAGTGAGTCATCAAATATATTAAGGCATCTTAATCTAGTAAGAATTGAGGACTGTTGCTCTAGAAGACAAGAGAAGGATAAACAGATTAAAGATTTTAACCACATTAGAGCGATAGTTGAAGTCATGGTGGTAGATAAAATTCCTAACTAGAAAGCAAATAAAAATAACTGAGAACTGAGTTTTATGAAATGCCTATGTTTAGAAAGTAAGAAAAGGTAAAAGAAAACTGAAAAAGAGTGGTTAGAGAACTAGAAAACAACCAAGAAAATTCAGTATTATGGAAGCCAAGAAGATGGAAGAGTAAGTAGTAGAAGTACTACTTTAGGAAAGTATTAATAGTCACTGGAGTCAGGTGCTAAAAAAAATGAAAGAGAATTTGTTTTGTGACTCAAAACTTTCTTTTAAAAAATATTTAATAATAGCTTTTTATTTTCAAAATACATGCAATGATTCAAAATTCACAAGGTTTGGAGCAGCTAGGTGGTACAGTGGATAGAGTACCAGCTCTGAAGTCAGGAAGACCTGAGTTCAAATCTGGCCTCAGACACTTAACACTTCCTAGCTGTGTGACCCTCGGCAAGTCACTTAACCCCAGTTGCTTCAGCAAAAAAGCAAAAAAAAAAAAATTCACAAGGGTAAATTTCAACATTCACTCTTGAAAAACCTTGTGTTTCACATCTTTCTCCCTCCCTTCCCTCCACCTTCTCCTTAGACAACAAATAATTCAATATAGCTTAAACATGTGCAATTCTTCTAACCATATTTATACAATTATCTTGCTGGACAAGAAAAATCAGATCAAAAAGGAAAAAAATGAGAAAGAAAAAAATCAAGTTAACAATCACAAAAAGGTGAAAATACAATCTTGTGATCCATATTCAGTTCCCATAATCCCCATAATCCACTCAGATGGCTCTCTCCATCATGTCTATTGGAATTAGCTTTGAATCACCTCATTGTTGAAAAGATCCAAATCCATCAAAATTGATCATTACATGATCTTCTTGTTGCTGTGTAGACTCAAAACTTTCAAAAGCAATTTTAATAGAGAAGCAAGGATGGAGACCCTCTGTAGGGAATTTAGGAAGGAGGGAGACATGAGAAAATAAAGGCAACAGTTTTAAAAACTGTGACATAAAAATAACCAGATATTTTGGTATTTCATGGAGAAAGGTGTGCTCTTAGTAAAAGAAAGGCAAGTGTGATTCGGTCTTAGGGAAAGGAGTCAGTGAAACAAGAGAGATTAAAGGTAAAAGAGTATACATCTGGTATAGAACAAGAAAATGGGACTGTAATGAAAGGCAAAGGGAGAAAAGACCTAGTCTTGTGATTTTTATTCTTCTGAGTCAAGAGAGAAAGAAGAAATTATCATAAGATTAACAAAATATACTGTTTAAACTAGATGATTACTATGTTGATTAGTTAATTTACAATCAGCACATAGAAATATAGTACCATAATAATAAAATACTTTCCCCTGTCCTTACTTCTACTTTTCTCCCCTTATCATGTTAGCCTAATACCTCATATTGAAAGAACAATAATAATTAGGTAGCAGTAAATCAAATGCTGAACTCAGAGATTCTCTCACTAGCTGTATGATCTTGAACATACAAGATTCAGTTTCCTCATCTGCAAAATAAGGATAATAATAGTATTTATCTCACAAGACTGTGGGGATCAAATGGAATAACAAATACAAAGCAATTTGCAAACATTAAAGCATTATACAATTATTTTGCCTGTGTAAAATGAAAAAAGAAGTATTTTCTGCTGTAGTACATGCTATAAGCATACATTTTCTCCCCAACTTATTCTGCCATTGTAGAATGATACCAAAATTTTGCATAATTCAAAGTATTTATCTAAAAAGTTTGAGAATTATGTCACCAGGTAAATTGCCTAATACACATTTAATGCATTTTTGTAGAATGGTTTAAATTATATAATTCAGCTTAAACTTTTTTTAATTTTTAATTTTTTAATTTTTTTATTATTAATACTTTTTATTTGCAAAACATATGTATGGGTAATTACTAAACATTAACCCTTACAAAGCTTTCTGTTACAAATTTTCCCCCCTACTCCCCACCCCTCCCCTAGATAGCAGGATATTCACTACATGATAATTATGTTAGAATACTTAAGAAATCGAATATATGTATAGTTATTGCCACACATCATTTTTTTGTTCAGGAGAAATCATATCTATAAGAGAGAATAATCCGATAAAGGAAATACAATGCAAGAAAACATCAATAGAGAACATGAAAATGTTACGCTGTGGTCCACATTTCACATCCCTCACCCTTAGCGTACATGGCCCTCCTCACTGCACAATTGTAATTGGTTTGAAGCATTTCATTGTTGAAGAGAGTCATGTCCATCAGAACTGATCCTCATATAGTATTGTTGTTGCTGTATATAATGTTCTCCTGGTTCTGCTCATCTCACTCAGCATCAGTTCATGCAAGTCTCTCCAGGCCTCTCTGAAATCGTACTGTTGGTCATTTCTTACAGAGCAATAATATTCCATAGCATTCATATACCATAATTTATTCAGCCACTCTCCAATTGGTGGGCATCTACTCGTTTCCAGTTTCTAGCCACCACAAAAAGATCAGCTTAAACTTTTATTCTATTTTTTCAGACTCTGTGGAAGATATTCTATAGAATGAGAAATGGAAGAAATAGAGCCAAATTGAAAGCTCTGGCGTTTTGGGGTATTGGATATCATCATGGCTCAATGGAATATAAAGAAAGACAAGCTGTAGAGATGCTTTTCAGGCTAGGACATATTAAGGTAGGTGAATTTTCTGGCCATTTCTCTCAAACACTGTCCCACCCTCCTCTCCATTTTTTTCACCCCTCCCTTCTTCCTCCTGTCTTCTCCTTCCCTCTCTTCTTTCCCCTCCTCTCCTCTGCCTTCTCTTCCCCTTATTTTTCTTTTCTCAGACTTGCGGCCTGTGATTTGTTATTTCATTGTTATAGAGAAGCCCATGAAGTGAAATTTCCTTTACCAATATAGGTTGCTACTTATTCTGTAGCTTAAAAAATTGCATCAAGCATTGAATGAGCAAATGATTTTCCCAGTGATTCTTTTTTTTTATTAAAACTTTTTATTTGCAAAACATATGTATGGGCAATTCTTCAACATTAACCCTTACAAACTTTCTGTTACAATTTTTTTCCCCTCTAGTCCCCACCCCTCCACTAGATGGCAGGATAACCACTACATGTTAATTATGTTAAAATATTTGACAAGTCGAATATATGTATACATATTTCCACACTTATCATTTTCCCAATGATTCTATACTTCCCTTTGAAGTCAGGAAAGGTAGTAGAGGAAAGAAGAGATTTTCTTTGCCTCTTCTAGATAATGTGATAAAGGTAGTATTGAGTTTAAAATATTTCTCCTCAACTGTACTCTGGCTGCTGTATAATGAGATTCAGAAAATCCATTTAAAGGCCTTCTCTGAGCTCTGTTGCAGGGAACTTTGGTAATAATAGACTGGAAAAAAGTCACAATAACATTACTGCAGATTCCCTAGTTTTCTCTTCCCTGTTTCTTTCATACTGGATGCTGCAGCTTCCCATATACTCTTCCTCTGTATTGCCAGCCTTTAGATCTCTGTACCTCCAGCTTATTTTTCAGCACTCTATAAACATGGAATAATTTATAGAATAAATTGCATGTCACCTACTTTCATCATCATTTATTTATGTCATACAGATCCATGATCTCATTTAGTTGTGAGTTCCCTTCAACAATGCAAATTGCAATGTGTTTATATCTGATTATCCTTTATTCTTCTCATCTATTTCCTTCCATAGTTTGTTACAGGGGCCAATGTGCTGAAGGCTATCTTCACTTTGTTTTGGCATTTCAAGGATAGAAGTGGAGTAGTTTGATTGTCTATCTGCCATTTCTTATTCCTATCATGAGACCAGCCTATCTTTCCTTTATATTTATACAATTTCTTGGTTATATGACTTCTGGTATTTCTCCTGCTCTTCCTTTCTTTTGTACTTTAGTCATTATTCAATATAAACATACTCCCTTAATGCTAACTTTCTTTCACACTCTCTGCCTTAACAGAAATCGGGTCCTTTCTGGTAGACAATGCGTCCCTGGTCATTCTCTTTCAGTAAGAGGCCTTCCTTATCTCATGCCCTCTGAAGCACTGGGAAAGGGGAGAATTAGGCAAAATTATTATTTGATCCTGAGACTTCCAGGTCATAATTTATTTCACAAATTTTTCACTAGTCCATAAAGAAGTCAATTCAATAAATTTAACCAGAATTTAATAAACCAAGCACTATATTAGGTACCAGTAATACAAAGACAAAGCTGAAAAGATATTTCTTGCCCTAGTGGACAAAGCACTGGATTTGGAATTAGGAAAACCTAGATTGAAATTCTATCCCACACACTCACTTACTGTATAATCATTTATCTTTCTGTGTCTCAGTTTTCTCATTAATAAGATAAGGGGGTTGGATTCATTTGTCTTTAGGTTCTCTTATTCTTCTAAATCTATACTATGAGCCTAGGTTTATTAATTAATTCTTTTTATCCCAGACACTGTCCTAGGTACTGAAATATAAAAACAAAAATGAAACAATCTAATGGGGAAGGCATCATACAGACATATATTAAAATGGTTATATTCAGTATAAGCAAGAAATAATAAACATATGGAGGACACTAGAATTAAGAGGGGATAGGAAAGGCTCTTAGAAAAAGATGGGTTATTAGGTGGGACTTAATGCAAGCTAGGCAGTTCAGTAGTTGGAGAAGAAAGAATGTACCAGACAAGGAAACTTCCAAAGAACTATCCAGAGAAAATGTCTGCAGCCAAGAGAAAAAGTATCTTATCTAGGAAACACCCAGGAGTTAGTGTCAACTGGATCAGAGTATAGGATAATTAGTAAAATATAAGAAGACTGAAAAAGTAGGAGGGGGGCTAAATTATAAAGCGTTTTGAATGCAATTGTCAAATTACTATTAGGAGACAATTTGTTTTCCAGAGCTAAGGCCCAGCAAGTAAGGTGTGCCCTGACCTTGGCAAAATAACAATTCTTTGTAATCAGATGATCCCTAAGCTCAGACAAACATCAATAAGTCCAGATGTAAAGCTCTGTGATGAACAGGACTTTTTGTCACTAGGCAACTTTGCCTCAATGCTGCTGTTCTGCCTCACTGTTGCTATTTTGCCACATTACTGTTGCTATATATTGTTTGACTTTTTGTCCGGCCACAAGTATATAAATCAATGTTCAGCCACACTAAAGTGGGTCCCTCCATTAGGGGAAGAGCTCTAGTACATATGTCCTTGCATGTAAGCCATTTCCCTCACCTTGATATTAAATTTCTATTTGATTCCTGACTCTCCTATCTCTGGCCTGTTCTGTTCAGCTCTGGCCACCCATGGGTTCGAGATGGTTCATGCAAGACAGAACTCTTTGTTTTGATCCTGAAGGTGATAGGGTGCCATTGGAGTTTTTGAGTATGAGTGTATGGTAGTGATAGGCTTGGAGTTGCACTTTTGGAAAATCCCTTCAGTGGCTGAATGGATTGGAGTGGGGAAAGACTTGAGACAGACAGATCTACCAGCTGGCTTTTGCTCTAGACCAGGGATGAAGTGATGAGAGTCTTTACTAGAGTTGTGAGGGTGGTAGAGAGAGAAGCTGGTGTATTTGTGAGATGCTAAAGGAAACTGACCAACCTTGGTGACAGATTGTATATGAGAGGTAAGGGACAGAAAGAAATAGAGGATGACTGAGCTTGCAAACCAAAATGTGAAAGACTTCATGTGCCAAAGAGGAATTTTTTATTTTATCCTAGAGATAATGGGAAACCAGTTAAACTTCTTGAGCAACATAGTGATAGTCAGACTTGTGTTTTTGGGATATCAGTTTGGCAGTTATGAGGAAAAATGGATTGGAGAGGCAAGGACCAAGATTTAGAGATACCAGAAAGAGATTATTGATTGGATATGAGAGACAAGTTAAGAATGACTCTGAGTGTGTGAACCTTGATAACTGGAAGAATGGTTGGTTCCCCCAAAGAGAAGAAGTTTCTGAATGATATTGGAAAAATAACACCAGTCCCTTAACCACTGAGACTTACTCTCATTTATGCATTTATGGGTTGCCATGGACTGAGAATTTCATCACTTGATGGACATACTTCTGATGGTTCCTACTGCCTTTAAATGAGTAAATTCTAGGAAAGCAGTCAATTTATTATGAAGACTGTACTGGAAAACTTTCCAGCATGGTAGAACTTGCCTAAGATTTTGTTCTTTTGGAATAACCATAAAGAACTCTGCTTTGCCTAGAAGTCATAATGAAGCATAAAAGCAGGAATTTGTGGAAGTTATGTAGTATAATATAGTATAGTATGACATATAATAGAGTATAATGTAGTACAGAATTGCAGAATATAACATAGTGTAACATACATACATATATGATTTTCTGAATGTAAAAGAGCTGTTATTTAAATGCAAATATAATACTTCAAGATACTGCAGGAATACGTAAAGGATTGTTTGGTTTTCTTAGAGCCCTCTGGCTATCTGTGTGGCAGCAAAATGAGATTTCAGCTGCTCTTTTTTCTATTCCTTTTTTTCATGATGAGTATACCCTTATCAGTGAATAAAGACCAGGTAATCTGGCATTGTGGAGAAGACTGCACAGACACAGCTATCTCCAGAGGAGATGCCTGCCCTTCTATACCCAGATGCATTTTTGTATGTGAAACCATTTACCTGGACTACCAGGAAATGAGGAAGAAGGAATGAAGGAAAGAGTCTTACTCAAGAAAACCTCATTTTTACAACATTGTGATCTGTGTAGAATCTCCTACAGAAAGGAATCATCTGAAATTATCTAATTTCCATAAATTATTGTGGAATAATTTGTGAGCATTTCTTGGTCCTGCAGTATCTGGTTTCACTTCCAGGGAAAAAGCAGGGATTCAAAAAATTATTCTTAATGAACTGCCAACCTACCAAGGCAATTTATGTTTCTCCACATCAGATATTTAAAGAAAAAAAAACTTTTATAAATTGTAATGATGTTATTAGAGTGGAAAATCCTAAATTTCTGTGTGAATTAATGCATCCATAGTATAAATAAATCCAAACTAAATAAGTTATAAGAATTTTAAAATCATTGTTTCTAACTCTAGGAATACTAACTACAGTTTTGAAATTTAAAAAATTTATTTGTTTCATATTTTTATATTTGTTTGATCACAGGAAAAACTACATTATAGAGCTTTCAACTATTTTTTACAGTCAAATTTTATAAATCTGACTGTAGAAATATAATAGAAAACATTGAATCCAGTAACTGCATCCAGACAACACTTAATATTAGGAAACTATTTAATAGTTGCTGTTTTAAACAAATATGTCTTAATGTTTAAGTCAATATTGGTCACTTACAATTTTTAAATGTGTATTATAATATATAAATTGAAAATATAAAATCTTTTTCTAATGAAGATTATTTTAAAGATGAAAGTTGTTCATTTCTGAAATGTCTTAGCATGAAGAAATTCTGAGAAAAAAAGAAGTAAATTTCTAAAGCATGATTCCTAGTAGATTTCTGTTTGATAGATAAATTATAAAGAGAAATTCTTAAACAATGTTATCTTGACGGTGCCATCCACCTCTAAGTTTCTGTTTCCAAGGTTGCCCATTTAAGAAAATTTATTTTAAATACAATTACACTACTTGATTCTTAAATAGACTAATTTATATGCCATTTTTAAAAAGCTTTTTTGGACTTCAATTTCCCAGTGATAAACCAATATTAGCAGAACAAGGAAATTAATCATTTCAACACTTTTTTTTGCAGCATTGTTGTTTCAGAGACATATTCTTCTCTAAAGAGAGGATGGTGAGATAAAATGAATAAATAAAATTCCTACCTTCAAAGAATTTAGCATCCTATGGGGGATGGTCAAAAATAAATACTGAATTACAATGAAGGCACAATGAAATAAATGCCATAGAATAAAATAATAGAAAATTACAGGTGAAATGAAGATGTTCAGTTCTGGGAGGAAAAAGAGAGGGAGGCTAGAGGAAAAGAAAATTTCTTTGGAAATTTTGTGTTTGTTAGATTGACTTCAATTATATAACATTTGTTTGTAACAGGTTTAAATGATTTTCGTTATTTGACCAGAAGTCAGTTTTAGGAATTGATAAATAACTTCCATATTGAAAACAACATGCTTTACACTATGATCCTTGGTAGAACAAGGAAGATGCTAGGAATCTCCAAACCTTTTTAATAAAAAAGAAAAATTAAGGCTCAGATATAGGAGGATTTTACATCGAAAACCTTATGGAACCATTCTGGAATACTGCTCAAACTGTCTTACTAGATACAAAGCTTTTAAATAAGTCAGAGTTAAACAAAGGTTAACCTTTGGTTAACCTAAAGTTAACCAAAGGTTAACCTAAATAGCCAAAAAATTTTAAGAAATAACTTTCCTTTAAGTTAGGCTATTGAAGTAAAAATCCTAGATTTCTAAATGAATTTTAGGTCCCCACTAAAATGTATCTAAATAATAACATTTTTATCTGTAATGTTTATGATTATATAATATATATACTTGTCTGTATATTTTATAAAAAGAAAAAACCTTATGTGCTTAAAATAGCTCATATAATAATATTTTAAAATTATCTACTTTATTTTTTTCCATTAGGGTCTCTATTGATAGAAAAAATTATATCCATCTACTAGCTTTTATAAATTTACAAGAGGGTACATTTTTAAAAAATCTGTTTCTAAGTTATCTGATATTTAGCAAATAAAAAAATGCTTAAAAAGAATATAATACCTCATTGATTTTAAAGTTTCAGTCAACTTGAGCATATACACATGTGTAAATTATTTGCTTTTGGGGGGTAAATTTTAATTCTTAAGATTGTTTCCTCTTCAATATAATTAAATAATTCAATGTATAATTGCTTGATGCCTAATTAAAAACTAAACCTTATTATTTGAACTATTTCAAAACTGTAAATTATTGGCTAATTTAATTTATACAAGTATAAAAACTGAGTTGGTGAATAGGTTGTACACACAGGTGTATATATAAATATCTATGGAGGGATAAACATAGGTGAAACTTATATAAAATTTGTTTTAAAGGAAAATATAAATGAATGTAACAGATCCTTGCCCTACCTAATTTAGTATGATTATTGCTTTGTCAGTGATGAATTTTGTTTTCTATTCTGATAGAAAATGCATATGTTCATGCCTCTGTGTGTATGTGTAGATGCATATGCTCATTACTTTGTACTATAAAGATCCAATATTCCATTGGGATAGGTATTCATTCTCTTCATGAATGCAGATGCCAGTTACCTTCATTTTAATATATTATCTTCATGAATCAACATGTCCAAAAAATTTATCACTTGATGTTTAACCCTTTGGTGATGAACTTTTTTTTTCTAATTGCATAGGTTGCAATTCAGATAAGCAACACACAGTATGCCAAGTAGCTTATACCTAAAGCTTTTCTAATATGTCAGGAGCTAGCAAAGTTTGCGTTTCATAGGTATGCACTTCAAGAACCAACTGCCACCTTCTCTTTTCTATGGAGCATCAGAGTAGAGCTTGATAGAGGATATTTATGTATGGTCAGTCAATCATTTAATATTAAGCATTACTGTGTGTCACATACAATGCTAAGTGCTGTACATAGAAAGAGGGAAAAAAAGTTCCTGATCTCAAGGACCTCACGATATAATGGGGGGCGTGGTCTACATGAAAATTAAATGCAAATGAGCTATATACAGAAAAAATGACAGATCATCAACAAAGGCACTAGCTTTAAGGGAGTTTATTAAAGACTTCCTTAGAAGGTTGGGAGTTTAGTTGGGACATAAAACAATAAAGATGAAGAAGGAGAGTATTCCAAGCATGGAGGAAAGGTAATGAAAATGATGATATATTTATATGTATATGTTTTTATTTCATTTTTCTATAGGTGGTATCAGCTACTGGATCACTTGCTCTGGGAATAAATATGCCTTGCAAATCTGTTGTCTTCACAGAAGATTCTGTTTTTCTTGATGCTTTAAATTTTAGACAGGTATTTTTTATCCTATGCATCCTCTCTACCTATAATAAGGTATTATTAAGATGGTGTATGACAATAGTATGAGACATTTTAAAAGATAACAATATATTTAGATAATTAATGTCTTAATTTGTTGTCTCTTAAAAATTATAACTAAATCGGGGCATTTATAAATGACCATATAAAAGGTAAGGGGAGCCTTAAAAATATTACTGGTCTGAAGTAAGAAAAGATATGATAAAAATGCATCTTGTTCTGATTTCCCTAACCTCATATTCCCTTTTAATTAGTATAGTAAGTTTATAAGTAGTCAATATAAAGTAATAGTAAAAATTAAGATTTCGAAGGGAAACTTGGAAGTCACTTACAGACTGTGCCATAGATTAAAAGAACATAATAGCTACTTGCAAATTGTTTCATAAAATAATTATCACATCCTGAGATTATGTGTAAAATTAAGGAAGTCATTTAGGCTATACGGTAAGGGCCCGTAGTTCTGTAAGTTCTAGACATTCACAGTAAGATCAGCAAAACACTAGAGGCTACTGATAACTCTGAGATGATGTATGTTTATGAATTAACTCTAGGTTGGCACAGATAAGAGTCAGTCTGCTTTGCACTAAAAACCCTATAAAAATGAAACCTCAGCCTATAGTCCCCAAGTACTCCTCAATCTCCTATGAGTCCATGCTGCCAAAGTGTTCCCTACTCATTCATAATTAGTTCTCCCCTTCCTCATTGTCTTTTTCACACTGCCTTTCTTGTTCTACCACCCTACCTTTACATTGAGTGTGCTTGTCCCTGCCTTAACTCATACGAATCCCCTTGTGGTTCTAGTCTCTTAGTCACAATTAGTAAATTAGTAATCAGGAAGTTTTTAAACCAAAACTAAAACCACAAATATTTGCCTACAAATCCAAACAAAATAAGGACTTACAGTGTTAAGTATTCAGTACATTAAAATATTGATATATTGATGGAATCATAGGTGTAGTTGGGGATGATGCAAGGCAATAAGCCCATGGTGAAGGCAGTATTATATGGAAAAAAAAGAAATTTCTTCAGGATGGCAGTTTTTAAAAATTGAAGGTACCAATATTTTGGTATTGATGTTTTCATTGAATTCAACAAATATACCTATTAAGTGCTCACTTTATCTAAGGCTTTGAATATTTGCAGTATGATCTCACATTTTGGAGACCTTAGACTTTCACTGATAAAGGAAACTACAAATGCAAACATTCCCTCCATCAATGGAGCTCTGCAGTTGTTTATAACTTGTATAGTGAGACATTAAGTGATTTTTTTCAGGGTAATAGTTATGTCAGAAATGGGACTTAAATCCAACCTTCCTCACTCTGAATTCACTCTCTAGCTACCCTTTGCAAATAAATTATAATATTTTTTAGCAATTTGTTAACATATATAGTATCAAAACCCAGCTCATAGAATTGTGAACTTCTATTATTTATATATTTCATGAATATCTCTTTTAGATGTCTGGTCATGCTGGAAGATGTGGGGAGGACCTTATAGGAAGTATATTCTTCTATAATGTTCCATTGCCTAAAGTTCAGAGATTATTAAAATCCAATGTTCCACGCTTAAGAGGCCAGTTCCCTCTAATCATTTCCTTGATTTTGAGACTCATACTTTTGGTGACCAGAGCCAATGATAAGGAAGATGCTAAAGCAAAGGTATATAGAGCCATGTTAATATTATTTTCATTCATAAGGTCAGATATAATTAGAGTTATATTGTTAAATCTAGACAGTAAAATGAGTTCCCTTCTGCGTGATGTATTACAATTTATGTAGTGCTATAAATAGATTTTTTTAGCAACAGTTACTAGGTATACACTTTAAAATATGTGCAAATTGAGGCCAATCACCATTAAATAATTGTGTATATCTTTGCTCAATCCAAAGGTATGCACATAAACCATAAAGAATTTTAGGATGTGGGAAAAGTCAGTCTATTTTCCCCATATTATTATAGATGTTCTTTGGAGTATACAGTTGAAAAAATATGCCATTAAGCTAAATATGGCCACATATAAATGTGTGTATATGTATGTGTGTAATATATGTTTACTTATCTAAAATAAACTTTCATGAAATTAATACTAGTGAATTGAAGCAGAAAAATTAAAATTTAATGTGGTTATATTCAAGATGAATTCATTATTCTGAATTCCCTCCTTATTAAAGATATTTCATATTTTTCTCCCATAATGTCCAACATTTTTGTTATTTTCTATTCATATTTTATTTTTCTTACCTTTCCTTACTTTTTCATGAATTTTTTTGGTTTAAATTTTTTTTCAATGAAATAAATCCAATTTTTTTCCTTTCTATCTGTCACTCATTGGGAAAAAACAAAAACAAAAACTTTGGAACAAATATGCAAAAGCAAATAAAATAATTTCTGAATTGGCCATGTCCCCAAAATATATGTTGCATTCTATTTCCTTTATCCATAAACTCTTTGATAAGAGGTGAGTAGCATATTTCATCATCAGTCCTCTGTACTTGTTATTGATCGTTGTAACAATTAAATTCACAAATCATTATACTTTTACTTCTGATGATATATGTTTTGTAATAATCTTTGAAAGAAAGCAATTTTGTATTTTATTTTACTTGTATTATGTTAGAAACTAACATTTCTAATTTTTAACAACTTCATCTAGGCATTATCTATATTACAACATTCAATGATGTCCTTTGATAAACCAAAGATGAAACACATGCTGAAAGTGTACTTCATTTTTTCTTTGCAGTTTCTCTTCAGAGAGGTAGGATTTAAATCCATTCTCTATTTTAAATATAGAGGTCTAAAACTTTAGTTCTAAAAAAGAAGCAAAGATTATTTAATATTTCTATTTCTATCAAAGTCTTATTTGGAATATCAAACTTCCTTCAGCATTGCTGATTATAGTCCAATTTGAATTTGTAAAAACTAATTTCTAGGGATATCTGGACCAAGAATGCATTCCCAGGGGATTTTCTGGACTTGTGATCCATTTACACTACCATGAACCTTCGAACTTTGTTTTGGTCAGCTTTCTTGAAAAAGGATTATTTCATAAATTGTGTCAGCCAATGAAGCAGAAGGGTAAGCTATTATTTTTTATTGCCATCATTCCTCACCATTTGAAGATAATATTTCTTTCATAGTAAAGCACTTGGCAATATTTTGTGATTCCAATCTGGCTACGAGTTTCATAGAATTAGAGTTGAAAGGGATTCCAGAAATTATTTAATCCAAGTATCTGTACCCTCTACTTTACAGATGAAGAAGTTGAGACCAAAGAGCTAAAATTATTGTTTGAGGTCATATAGATAGTAAATAGACTGAGACTTGAGCCCAGGTCCTCTTGCTTCTCCAAACTCCAATGTTCTTGGATAGGTATATTTTTAAAAATCATAACCACTGATAGCAGTCATATTAGAACTTAAAGGAACAGGTTCCTTATCAAAAACCAAATCTACACTTCTGTCACACAGTGTCTCCTAGTCATTTCAGTACTTTGTAGAAAGTTACAGAGAATGACCTCAATTCTCATGACTTCTAAGACCACTGATGTAGTCCTTAAATTGTCTTTTTTTCTTGTGTAAGATCTTACCTACATATGCCATGGAATCATTAGAGGAGACACTGTTTACAAAAACACTTTTCAGAATTTAAGGATTGTGTGCAAATGCAATATAAAATTAGTAAATTAAATTTACAATTTCTGGTTAAATCATAAAAAGGTCCATTTATAAAACATGGTTAAGTATTTCTAGGTGCTAAATGCCAAACTAAGAATGTAGCTTCTCCAAGGCAATCTAAGAGAATTAGTAGGAAAAGGAAAAAAAAAGATTTTGAGTTAAATTGTTCAAAGTTTTCATATTAACTACAAAATATTATAACTTAATGAGTTAGGATTTGTCCTTTGGTTTCATTGCTGCAAGAAAAAACAAAACAAGGTACTATGAGAAGTCATATGAACAATTTTTGGAGTATTGAGGGATATTTGGCTAACTCTGAAAATATTAAAATTCACTAAATAGCCACTTGTAAAAGAGTCTTCTTTAGCTCATACAACTTTTAAATGTGCCTTAACATTAAGATTTTGAGTTCATGCATTGAGAATGTTTAGTGTTATTTGGTATTTGCCAATCTGCATGAAAGGAGGGAGTCTCCTTACAAGGAGTTCCCTCTAGGAATGAAATCACAATTCTGGGTGAAAATAAAACAAAATTAACAAGTAAAATGATTACTAGCAATACTATAGTTCAGTATGCTGAAGCTTTTGAATAATTTTTATTAGTTTATACAGGTTACATGCATGTCAGGATTAACTGTGGTTCAATAATCAGGGTTCAATGCCTTCTCTGAAAAATAGTGGCAGTATTCTCTGAGTAAATGACTTCACATCTGTGTTCCCCAGGCACCTATCTAGTAATTATCCACAGAGTTAGAGACAGGTTAAAATCTCTGTTGATGGAGGGATGAAGAGATTCACCATTTGTGGAGGAAATGTACAAGTCCTCCATTTTTCTTTTTTTTTCTTTTTCTTTTTTTTATTATTTTTTATTAAAGCTTTTTATTTACAGAACATATGGGTGATTTTTCTACATTGACCTTTGCAAAATTTTTTGTTTCAAAATTTTCCCCCTCCTTTCCTCCACCCCCACCCCATCTCTAGATGACAGGTAGTCTAATACATGTTAAATATGTTAAAATATATGACAGATCCAATATATGTACACATATCTATACAGTTATCTTGCTGCACACGAAAAATCAGATCTAGAAAGAGAGATAAAAAAAACCCCACAACCTAAGAAGGAAAACAAAATGCATGGAAATATTCACAGAAAGCGTTAAAACGCTGTGCTGTGGTTCACACTCAGTTCCCTCAGGCCTCTCTCTGGATGTATATGACTATCTTCAGCGCTGAACAATAGGAACTGGTTTGAATCACCTCACTGTTGAAGAGAACCATGCCCATCAGAATTGATCATCATATAGTCTTGTTGCTGTGTATAATGATCTGGTTCTGCTCATTTCACTTAGCATCAGTTTATGTAGGTCTCTCCAGGCCTCTCTGAAATCATCTTGTTGGTCGTTTCTTAAAGAACAATAATATTCCCATGGGACTTTTAAATTTTTAAATGAATTTTATGTTTTGAACAGGTCCAAAAGTATTTTCTGAAGATGTAATGAAAACTTTAGTACTAATATTAGCACATCTTTTGGGAAAAGATATCTGCCTTCCTGTGCAAAAAAATACAAGAAAACATTTTCTCAATCAAAGGTAATCAAAAAACCAAATTAGATTATTTTGGTCTATCATCATGGTGTATTGTGTAGTTCTGGGTAATAGCATTTAAAAATGTGTCCCATAAGTTCCTATCATAATAAACTCTCTGAGAACATTTACATATTATTGTGACAACATAATTTTGTTATAATAAATATATAAGTACAAATCATTTTTGAAAATATGCAAGGACACACTAGATAAAATATAATTGACATTTGCTTTTGCACAAGGAACTAAAAATTGAGTACAATTGCGCAATTAGGTGGAGCAGGGATAGAGTGGTAGACATAAAGTCAGGAAGATCTGAGTTCATTTTCAGCCTCAGACCCTTTCTGGTTTTGAAGCTTTGAGCAAGTCACTTAACATTTATCTGGCTCAATTTTCTCAAGTATAAAATAGGGATTATAATAACACCCACCTTATTAGTTTAGGCAGTTAGCTGGTGTAGTGGCTAAAGTTCTGAACCTAGAGCCAAGAAGACCTACTTCACTTACCTAGTCAGTTTCCTTATCTATTAAATAGGAATAATAGTAGCACCTACATCCTAGAATTGCTGTGAGGCTCATGAGATAATACTTGTGAAGTCTTTTGTGTACTTTAGAATGCCATAATTCTATTATTATTGTCTTCTTTTCCAATATTTCTAGGTTATTTTAGATGATCTCCCCAAAGACTTTGCCACTGCAGTAGAAGAATACAATAACAAAATTGAGAATGATTTTGGTTCTTTCCTTCTTTTGGTTTCTAAGCTGGCTGACATGAGCAAAGAATGCCAACTACCTCTATCAGAAATTGGTAAGCTTTGTATATGGAGATGAACTTCAAGAATCCAAAGGAAAATAAAGCAAATTTGATAAATGTTTGTTTAACTGAAATTCATATCAGAATATAATTTAACTATAGATAACAAAGGAAAAATATTTCTAAGTAGATATACTTGTAGAAAATACTCTGGACTCAGAAGTACCTGAATTTGAAACCTATCTTAAACTTAGTGTTACCCTGAGGAGGTCACTCAATCTCATGTATCTTCATTTTCCTCATTTGTAGGGATAATAACAATACCAACCTTCTAGGATTGTTGTGAGGACCAAATAAATGAGGAATGTAAAAGGACTTTATAAATCACTGTATGAATGCTAGCTATTTTTTTCAATAGTGTTTTATTTTTCTACATATATGTAAAGATAGTTTTCAACATTCATTTTTGTAAGACTTTTTGTTCCAAGATTTTCTCCTTCCTTTCCTTGCCTCCTCCCTCCTCAAGACAGTAAGTAATCTGATAAAAGTTAAACATGTTCAATCATTTAAACAAATTTTCACATTTGTTATGTTGTGTAAGAAAAATCAGAACAAAAGGGAAAAAATAAGAAAACAAACAATAATGTGAAAATACTATCCTTTGAACCACATTCAGTATCCATAGTTGTCTCTCTGAATGCAAATGGCATTTTCCATCCTGAGTGTATTGAAATTTCCTTGAATCACTGCATTGTTGAGAAGAGCCAAGCTCAAAACAGTTGATCATCACAATTTTCTTGTTATTGTGTATAATGTTCTCCTGCTTCTGCTCACTTCACTCAGACTCAGTTCACATAGATCTTTCCAAGCTTTTATGAAATCAAAACGCTAGTTAGCAAAACTCTTTCCTTTGAACCTCTCCTTTGAGTCATTCTTCTAAGAAACAATGCCTTTAAATATGATCCTCTTTGGATTTGAGTTAATCAATTTATATGAAGTCCTAGAAGGACCTATATACCAATTTCCACATTATGATCAATGGTGACATTCCAGAGTATCATCCATGCCCTGTATAAATATTTATAATTACTATTTTCACACATACACATATGGGTACATGTATATATATATGTATATATACATATATATATATATATATATCTGCATATATGTATACATTTTCTCTTATCTGGTCAAATTTTCATATCTTAATTTTTATCAATTTTATTAATTTTCACTTATCAGTTTATTAATTTATCAATATTAAGTCATTTAAATATTAAAGAAAAATAAGCAATCATGTGCATGTTTTTATTAAGAATTTTTAAGTACCAATTATATGATTGCATAAGTCACTCTCATAAAAGAATCCCCAAAGAAGGGAAGTTGATAAAATCAAGATATATGGGAATAATTTTCTTAGAAAATATGGACATGTGTGGATGATCATCTTGCTTGAGAAGAGTCTGTCAGTCTCCTTAATATGTAAGTTTATTAATGCATCAAAGAACTACCAGATTCTTGATCACCCTACTCTATTTTGAGCATTGGTATCTGCCTATTACCAAAAATATTTGCAAATGACTCATATAAGTTACTTCTTGACTTTTAATTTCCAGCTTCCTGACTTGTAAGACATACTTAGATTTTCTTGGTTTTTCCTGGGCTCTCTATGTTCTAACAGTCTTAACAAGCTGAAGATTTTCTGAATAGACCTTAATATTTGAATTCTCTCCTTTATCTTTCCTCTTCTCTCATCTTAAATCCTGTGAAATCAGGAAGGAAAAAAAAAATCTTACCTTGTGTTGCTCAGAATTCTGAGCTTATTTCTTCCTATACAACTTTGTAATACTATTTCCCTCAACACTTTCACAGAGTTCAAAAAAATGTTTGACTCAACAGAACAAAATCTAGACTGTTATGCTATTCTCAAGTAAGATGTCATGTGTATTTGACTATCTAGGTATGATGAAACAAATGAAAACTAATTCAAGCAGACTACCTTTCATCTTGGTTGAGTGGAAAAGGTAGAAGGTTTGAAGCCAGAGAAGTTAGATTTGAATTTTACTCTTTATCTATATGAACTTGGGCATTTCACTTAATCTTTTTTAGGCAACAAATTACCTTTAAAGTGACTGGATTGGAACAGATTATCACTAATGGCTTTTTCACTTCTAGATTTGGTGACTAGGCAAATGATATTTCCAGACCATTCCAGAAGTGCTATGAGAAATAATATGACATTTAAATAAATTTTATTTGGTAACAATATTGAACGATTTCACATTTCTTTCTAATTAGATTTTTCAGGTGAAGAATGTAGAGACTCTGAACTAGTGTCCCATTTGATGCCTGGTACTGAAAACAGAAGTGCTGTCTCACCATTTGCTTGCCTGTCTGAAATAGTCGATAATGATCTATTTAATATTGAAGTGGTAAATGATGTATGTATCATTTCAACTCTTTTTTTTCACTCATTTGCTTTGAAAAATGCCTTCAGCTGTTTACAATGGAAATGATGATCATGTAGTCCTTTGAAGTGTATAATATCCATGGAACCAGATTTTTCTAAAATTATTTTTCACACATCACTATTTTCCTGAAAAGAAACAGTTTCTTCTAGTTGAATGGAAAATCAGGTTCTCCTTATGTCTTCTTGTAATGTTCTGTATAGGTCATCCCACTCCAAGAAAAGACAGAAGGCTCAATTAACCCATATATTTATTCATTGCCTACTATTTTATTTTCATTGTGTTGCAGATTAAAATTATGAGGAATATTCTCTACAGGAAATAAGCTTGGATTTTAGTTGAGGAAATGATCTACCAACAGAACTATATTGTGTTACAAAAAGAGGTGTGAAATATAGAAAAGACCATGACAGAAAAGGTTATCTTATTTTGTAAACATATAGTTTTAGGAGCAGACTGAACTAATGAGCTAATGCCACTTTCCTTTGATAAGAACATAAAATTAGTTATTGATTGAGCAGGAAAGAAAGCAAGTTTAAATGGTGATATGGAAGGGAGTGATCAGTAGGAAGTTGATTTAGAGGATGCTTTATAGAAATTAGAGTTTCTAGGGTCTTGAAAATAGATAGGTGAGATAGGTAAGAGCAAATGTGGGAGTAAGAAGCCCTCACCTCTCTGAGCTTCAGATCCACACCTTTAATTGCTTCTATGGTATCTCTACTCACTCATATGTATTTGAAATTTAACATGTCTGAAACTGAACTCATTATTCATTCCTCCTAAAAAAAAGGACCTCTCCCATCTAACTTCCCTGTTTTTTGTTGAGCACATTTCTATTCTTCCCTGGTGTGCTTCATAGATATCCTTGACCCTTCACTCTCTTTTCACTTATTATATCTGTAAATTTGCCAGTCCATAAACTAATCTTCCTTTCTCCATTCATCTACATCTTTGTCCAACTGTTCTTTGTATCATTAGACATAAAAAAAACATGAAAAATATTCTACAAGAATCAATCTGAATTTGGTCTTTACTGGTTTCCCTAAATCATTCCCAAATGCTGCCTTGCTTTCTAGGGTTGCCTTGTTTAACATAAATCTATAAATATGCAAATTGTCTCCTTGGTTAGAATGTAAGTTCCAGGAACTGTTTCATTTTTGCCTATGTATTAACAGTACTTAGCCCAGTGCCTGGGAAACAGTAGGCATTTAATACATGTTTGAATATTTAGTGCATTGTGAAAAAAGGAGCAATATGCCAGACCTGTGCCTGTGTTTTACTCATATCTCATAATAACAATTTGGAGGACAGATTGGAGAAGAAAGATTTCATTCAAGAGAGTAATGATGAAGCTAAGTGGCCAGAAGGGTTTGAACTAGAATGGAGGCCATGTGAAAGAAAAAAAAAAGAGTAGAAGGGAAAGGTACTATGGAGGTAGATTCAGTAAGATTTGGCAACTAGAAGTCAAAGATGATTGCAAGATTGTGAATCTGGAGGACTGGAAAGATATTCGTGCCCTAATAAGAAATTGGTAAGTTTGAAATAAGAGTTGTTAAGCTGAAGCTGAGGGAAGGAGGAAAGAGGATATAATGAGTTTTGCTTTGGACATCCAATTTGAAATGCATAATAGCTTATTGGTGATGTGGGCCTGGAGTTCAAAAGAGAAACCTGGTCTAGATATATAAACCTATGGTGAGATGATAATTGAGGTTACTAAGAGAAAGAAGAGAGTGGGAGTGGGGGAAGAGAGGGAGAGAGGGAAAGAGACAGAAGAAGGAGGGAGAGAAAGAGGGAGGAAGGGAGAAAAAGAGGAAAGGTCCAAGACAAAACCTAAGTAGACATGTTAGTTGTTAAATTAATTCATAGGAGTTGTTGAGGTCACCACAAAAGAAAAGTGGCACTTGTGTTGTTGAGCCTTTTTGGGAGCGAAGATTTCTAAGAGATGGAAGTAAGGATAGAGAGCATTCCAGACATGAGGGCTACACTGAGATGGTATTTCACTTATGGGAATGCCTGTTTGCCTGAAGTATAGAGGGCATAAGGAGGTACAACATATGATTACACCTGAAAGCCAGTAATGAAGAGATTTTAAAGAATTTTAAATTATATCCTATAGGCAAGGGAAAGTTTGTTGAGCAGAGGAATGAATGACAGAGTCAACTCTGAACTTTAAGAACATCAGTTTGAATTCTATGTAGAAGATGAATTAGAAAGGGAAATATGATAGGCTTGGGGACAAATTGGGAGATGAAACTCTTCCAAAATTCCCAGCCAGAGGTGATGAGATCCTTGACTTAGCTGGTTATGGTATGAGTAAAGCTAAGAAGGCAGTTGTGTGAAATATTGAAGAGGTGAAATCAAACTATGGAGTATGACTCAAGAAGGTAATTGATGGCAATGGACATTGATTCAATAATCTTTGCATTCTCTTTTTATTTAAATCTGCATTGTGAGAAAGATTGAGGAAGGATCACCAGAAGGAGTTAGGATGGTGATTCTAATCTCAGTTCCATTATTAAGTAGCTGTGTGATTCCTGGAAAATCACATAACCTTTTTGGTCTCAGTTTACATAAAGAACTTAGAAGATATTATCTTTAAAGCTATGATTGTAGGATTTTTTGGTAGATGTTTTGTCATATTGTTTATGCCTGATGATAACAAAGAACAGTTAAACAAAGAGGCAAATGGATGCAAAAGAAAGAAAAATTATTATGTATGAATAAAAAATCCACTGTGAATTCTGTAGGGTCAGTGACTTTATAAAACTATTTACAGAGTTGATTCAATGACTCTGCAAATTCTCTAAAATTTTGTCTTCTATTGTTATGCTTTTTTACTTGTTCATATATTGATCCTTGTATTATTGTATTAGTTTTAAAATATTCAGAAAAGCTAATTAAAGCAGTAATGAATACAAAATTAATTTTTAAGATTCTTTAATGTTGATTCATTGTTCAATAATTTAGCATGCAATTTATGACAAAGATTCCATTAAATATCTTGGATATTTGGTTACACTTCTTTAAATGTAGATTGTGTGTAAAGGTTTTGGATAGATAGAGCAAAATGAAATTGCAATGTTAATGAGGGGGTAAATCTCAAAGCCAATGGACAACTATAGAAAAATAAAAATATCCATTTTTTTCAGATCATGTTGCGTACAATTGATGTGCATGCTGAAAATGCTCCTTTTATTTGGTTGAAGAAATATGACAGAGATGGAAGCAGACGTCATCTGAATGCTTATGCACTTGATTTCTACAAGCATGGTTCTATGTTAGCATTGACAAAAGATAATTGGTAAGTTTTTTTTCTTTTTGAAAAAATATATGACATGACTATTTGTTACTCAGTGCAATAATATAGAATGAAGAACATTTTAAAGCACCATATGGTTTATATATAAAATAAACAAGTTTGGACTAAATGACTCTTAAAGGTCCTTCCAGTTATAAATCTATAATTCTGTGATATGAAATGATGCATGATATTATTTACATGGTATATAAATTATCATGTAACTCAGATGAAATGAAGAGCTAAGAGATAGCCTAGGATATAGGATAAAATGCTAGATTTGAAATAAGCAAGATATCCCACTTCAGACATTAACTCTGTGACTCTGGGCAGATTTCCTAGGCTCTTTATGCAGCAGTTTCATCATCAATAAAATAAAAATGTTGAACTTGATGTCTTTTAGGTGTCTTTATAGACTTAAATCCAAGATCCTATGAATCCTATGTAAAAAGAAAAGGTAGTAGTTTGACTCAAAAGATGGACATTAGAAACAATGTAATAAATCCAGATTCTTTATTATAAATAATGTGGAGGCAAAAGTGAGAGATGTAGGAAGCAGGATTCTTCCTAAATTTCTCTGAATGTTAGATATGTAAGACTTTGAAACTGATCCAATAAAAAGTTGTATGGTGAATGTCATTCAGGATCCTTGAGGACATAGTTCATTCCTGCTCAACAAATCAGGAATAGCATCACATTTTCCTTGCTTGTAGTAGGTTTGGAATTTATCATAAATTCTATTTTGCAATTTTCTCTCTTTTTGTCTCATAACCTCCAAGGATTTTACACTTCTTATTCAAACTATCAGGTAAGAACTAACATAGGTAAGAACCTATGTATTAAAAGGGCCTTTTAAAAAGAGTACTAATTTTGTTACTAATGGTTTTAAATTAAAATAATTAAAAGAAACTTGAATTTTTACAGGATTTCATTAGGAGAATTGTGTGATGATGAACAAGATGATGTTGTGCTGGCCTTTACACAACTTCATGAAGCATACTATAAAAAATTATATAAAAAAGAATGCAGATGAAGTCATAGAAGCTAAAACAGACATGGATTGCCTAGAAATTGTACTGAATTGTTGAATTCCCTTAATTTGGAAAATAATTATTTGGGATATGTTATTATCTTTAATGTCTAAATTCTCAACAGTTTTTCTGTGAATGATTGCCTTCCATTTGAAAATCTTATCTAGCACAATCAACTTGCATGTCTTAAAATGACAGTCATCCTTTAAAATAGCTTCTTTTTAAAATGCATATCTATAAAGAGTCATTTGTAGCATAAATGATAGAATCCTCAGCTCAGAGACAGGAAGACTTGGAATCCATAACATCTCTCACTCTCTGTCTTTGTCTCTCTGTCTTTCGGTGTCTTCTATATCTGTCTCTGTTTATCTGACTCTGTCTCTTTCCCTCTTCGTGTATTTTTTCATTCTTTTTCTCTGTTTTTCTTTACCTATCTACTATCTTGAAATCTTGATAAATCTAATCTCCAACCATCCAGGAAAAACAAACAAATATGTATACAAAATACATTTTTAAATTCCATCTTCATTAACATGTTTTCTACCACTTAAATTTAGACAATCAACAATACAATAAATTAAGCCTGACATGCTTTTTGATAATCTCCAAATGCTCATAAAGAAAAATTTAACAATCATTTCTGAGAATTCTGGCTCGGCATATGGGTCTACCTATTTATCTATCTATGTATCCCTAATGACATAAATACTATCATAGCCACCTATGTTTAAATCAAAATTCTAACTAGTCAACCAAAGTATTAAAAGAAAATATTAGTTTATTCCATCAAAACCATAGTTAGTCTTGTGCTTTTCAAGATCTATTTCTACTAAATTCCCCAGTAATTCTCTCATGTTATTTTATCCTTTCCTTTCTATCTTTTACATTCTCCAAAACAAAATTAAATTTAAAAAAATCCAAAACATGGTAGGATTGTCCCTACTCCTATTAAAAATTAAAAATTTCCTCAGTCTGGAAGAATTTATATGAGAAAGAAATTAGTTGTGGAACCAATGATGAT
The DNA here is from genome assembly GCA_023553655.1 of Myrmecobius fasciatus. Lineage (NCBI taxonomy): Eukaryota > Metazoa > Chordata > Mammalia > Dasyuromorphia > Myrmecobiidae > Myrmecobius > Myrmecobius fasciatus. The sequence continues at coordinate 144,247 of JAJPUD010003018.1, forward strand.
AAAGATGAAAAATTTTGTAGAAGTTTATTCTACTATATTTTGTTATACTCTATTGTATTTTCAGCCTTTATTTACTGGTAGCTCAAAACTTTAAGTTTATTCCCTTTGAAATATTCCTACCATAATCAACAGTCCTTTGCTGGACGACTTTTGACTTTCTTTGCTTGCTTTAGCTTTTCTGGAAGTATACACATAAACACATACACACATACACACAAAGTCATGTACATACATATGTATATGTGTGCATGCATATATACATACATATAGTACATATATATACATATACATAATATGTGGGTATATAGAATTTTATTGTTTTAAAGACTCAGTTTTAAATTCCAAACCTTCCCTCATCACTCTTCACTAGAAAAGGCCACTATTTCGCAAAGATATATATCATATCTATATAAAACAATAATATGCAATTCTATTTGTAAATTCTCTTTCTGGCTTTGAGTAGCATCTTCCTTCATAGTTTCTTTGTAGTTGATTTGAATACTTGTTATATTTAGAATAACTTAGTTGTTCACAATTATTCTTTGAAAATTATCGCTATTATTGTATACAATGTTCTCCTGATTCTTACTGCACTTTACATCAGTCATATGCATTTTTCCAGAATTTTCTGAAACCATCCTGCTATCATTTCTTTTTTTTTATTAAAGCTTTTTATTTGCAAAACATATGCATGAGTAATTTTTCAACACTGACCCTTGCAAAGCCTTCTGTTCCCAATTTTTGCCTTCTTTCCCCCACCTCCTTTCCTAGTTGGCAGGTAGTCCAAAACATGTTAACTGTGTTGAAATATATGATAAATCATATATACATATATATACAGTTATCTTGCTGTACGAGAAAAATTGGATCTACAAGAAAAAAAAAACTTAAGAAGGAAAACAAAATGCAAGCAAACATCAACAGAAATATGAAACTGCTATGTTGTGGTCCACACTCAGATCCCACAAGCCTCTCCCTGGGCACATATGGCTTTCTTCATCAGTGAACAATTGGAATTGGTTTGAAACATCTCATTGTTGAAGAGAGCCATGTGCATCAGAATTGATCATTGTATAGTCTTCTTGTTGCCGTGTATAATGATCTCCTGGTTCTGCTCATTTCACTCAGCATCAGTTCATGCAAGTCTCTCCAAGCATCTCTGAAATCATCCTGCTGGTCGTTTCTTATAGAACAATAATATTCCATAGCATTCATATACCATAATTTATTCAGCCATTCTCCAATTGATGGGCATCCATTCAGTTTCCAGTTTCTAGCCACTACAAAAAGGGCTGCCACAAACATTCTTGCACATGTGGGTCCCTTTCCCTCCTTTAAGATTTCTTTGGGATACAGGCTAAGTACAAACACTGCTGGGTCAAAGAGTATGCACAGTTTGATAACTTTTGGAGCATAGCTCCAAATTGCTCTCCAGAATGGTTGGATCCATTCACAGTTCCACCAACAATGTATCAGTGTCCCAATTTTCCTACATCCCCTCCAACATTTGTGGTTATTTTTTCCTGTCATCTTAGCCAATCTGACAGGTGTGTAGTGGTATCTCAGAGTTGTCTTAAATTGAATTTCTTTGATCAATAGTAATTTGCTTCTCATTATTTCTTATAATACAATAGGATTTCATTACATTCAATGTGTTCAGTCATTTCCTAATTTATAGTCATTCTCTTAACAGGCTGCTATAAATATTTTTGCACATGTAGATTCTTTTTGCTTTTTTATGATCACTTTGGTAAACAGATCAAACAGTAATATCACTGGGTCAAAAAGTATACATAATTTTTATAACTCTTTGGGTATAATTCCATGTTGCTTTCCAAAATGGTTTAATCACTTTATATTTTCACCAACAGTGTATTGGTATTTCAATTTTCCCATAGCTCCTCCAAATTTGCCTGCATTCTATCATTCTAGTCAATCTGATAGATGTGAGATGATAGCTCAAAGTTGTTTTAATTTGCATTTTGCTAATCTAATCATTTAGAGCACTTTTCATATGAGTATATATAGCTTTGATTTCATCAAAAAATGTTTCTTCATGTCCTTTGTCTATCAATTCAGAATGACTCATATTCTTATAATGTGACAAACTGTCTATAACCCTCTCTCCTTCCCCCTTTTTCTCCTTTCCTTCTAATATAGTATAGCTTGGTTTTATTTGTATAAAAATATTTATTTGTATAATGTAATAAAAAATATCCATTTTATACCTCACAATATTCTATCTCTTGTTTATTAATAAAAATTTCTCCTCTATATTAATCTAATAGGCAATGTTTCATGTTCTTTTAATTTTCTTATGATATATTCCTTTATATCTAGGTCATATATCAATTTATCAAAACTTTGCCTTGGTAAAAAGATATTAGCCTATACTCAATGTATGTCAGACTGCTTTCTAGTTTTCCCAAAAATTTTGACCAAATTGTGAATTTTAATCTCACAAACATATTACTTAATTTATTACTGTGTATTGTATATCTACACTGTAACACTAATCCACATTTCTGTTTCTTAGTCAGTAGTAGATAATTTTGATAATTTCCTCCTGATAATAAAGCTTAAGATCTGGTATTTCTAAGCCCATATCTTTTGCATTCCTCTCTTATAAAACCTTTTGTTCTTTCAAAGGAATTTTGTTATTATTTTTAGCTCAATTGTAGAGAGCTCCCAGAAAGCTAGAAACTTCAGTAACTGGGAAGTTCCCTTCTTCCTAAGATTAACGAAGGGTGAATTTAAGCTTGAAATCAAGAGAAAACATAAGATCCTGGCATAATTACTGGGGCATTATGAACTTTACATAAGATTGAATCACTAGAAACTAACAACATACTTCAGAGAGTTACTTCATAGAAAACAGAAACCAGGGTTGGTCACAGAACAAAGCTTTTCCTAATGACATATGGATTTAAGATATATAAGCAGCATGATTTCTCTTAATAAAAAGCTCTGTTGAATTATCAGCAACCCTGTCTCCTTAGACCACCACTAGTCCATTTGAGTTGAGCTGGTTACAACACTCAATAAAATAAAATTGGTATGGCATTGAATATATAGATTATTTTAGGTAGAATTGCCATTTTTATTATATTGACTTTGCCCAACCATAAAGAAATGTTTCTTTAATTATTTAAATCTAACTTTATTTGTATAAAAATAGCTTGTAATTATGTTTCTGTAGTTCCTGGGTTTATCTTGACAGATAGATTCCTGGATATTTTTTGTTATCTATGATTATTGTAAATGGTATATCTCTTACTATCTATTCTTGCAGGATTTTGTTGGTGATATATAGAAATTCTGATGATTTATATGGGTTTATTTTATATCCTGCTACTTTGATAAAATTATGGTTTTAATTTATTTTTTATTTGAGCCTCTAGGATTTTCCAAGTATATCATCATATCATTTGCAAAAGAGATCTTTTAATTATCTCACCCATTCTAATTCCTTCAATTCCTTTCTTCTCTTTTTGCTATCATTTATAATAAAATATTGAATAATATTTGTGATAATGGGCATCATTGTTTCATTTCTGATTTTATTGAGAAAGTTTTTAAATAATCTTCATAACAAATAATGTTTCTGATGGTTTTAGGTAGAGCCTTCTTAACTTTTTATGGAATGGAATATAATACATTTTTCTATCTTATTGATGTAAACATTTAGAGATATAAATTTTTCTATAATTGCTCTTTTTGCTGCACCCATAAGTTTTGGTATGTTGTCTCATTATCATTCTCTTTACTAAAATAATTTATTGTTTCTATGACTTGTTTTTAACCCATTCATTTTTTAAGATCAGATAATTTAGTTACCAATTAATTTTATTCTCTGTTTCCATGGTCCTTTATTAAATATATATTTTATTTCATTATGATCTGAAAAATGTGCATTCAATATTTCTGCTTCTATGACTCTAAAGCTTTTATCCCTAAGATATGATAAATCTTTGTAAAAGTACCATATACCACTGAGAAAAAATATTCCTTTTTATTGTCATTTAGTTCTCTTCAGATATCTATCATATCTAGCTTGTTTATTTAATATTAAATTTATTTGAGATTCATCTACTCCATTCTTATTTATTTGTTTTGTTACAATTATCTAATTCTTATTCACACCAATAATTCATTTACTTTTTCTTTTAACAATTTACATGCACCTATGCTCAGTATTGTTATTACGTCATTATCTGTGGTACCTTAACTAAATCTATTTTAGTATTAACTTTGAAATCATAATTGCTTCTTTTCTTCTTTCTTTCTCCCCTTCTTCCTCTTCCTGCTCTTCCTTTTCTTTCTTCATCTCCTCTTCCTCCTCCTCTCTTTCTTTTTTCTGGAGGCATTTGCTGAAGCATAATAAATTCTACTACATCCATTTACTTTTACTTTATGTGTATCTCTCACTTTAAAATATGTTCCTTGTAAAGAACATTCTGTTTTTTTAAAATACATTCTGCACTGCTTCCATGTTATGAATGAGTTCATCCCTTTCAAAATAAGAACTACTATTATTAATTGTCTTTATCCTATTTTTCCTCATTGTTTATCCTTTTCTCCTTTTTTTACCCTATCATTCTTCAGATGTCTAATTTATTTCTGACCACTGTCTCTCTGATCCACACCATTTCTAAGAGTCCCTGTCTTATTCTTTCTTCTTACTCTCCTATTATTTAATCCAACTACTCTTTTAACACACCCTCTCTTTTCTTGTCCCCTAGCCTCCTATTCTTTAAAATAAATTTAGAAGGCTTTTATAACCTAAATGTACATTATATTCCCTCTTTATCATGATTTTAATAAGAATAAAGTTCTAACACTGCCAGCCTTTCACCCCTCTGGCCCTCCACTGTAATGGTTCTTCTATTCATGCTTTGTTTATATGAAGTAATAGTTTCATTTTGCCTCTCCCTCCCCAATTTTACTTTATTTTTTAGAATCATCTAATCATCTTTCTAACTAACTTTCTTTCAAACTATAGTAGTGATGATACATTAAGACTTATAGATTGTGTTTTCCCAAATAAGAACTAAGTAATTTGATCTTATTGAGCCTTTTATAATTGAACTTTCATATTTACTTTCTTATGTTTCTAGTTATTCTTGCAGGATAGATTGTCAATTCAATTCTGATATTTTACTCATACATACCAAAATTTTTAAAATTAATTAATTAGATATCCATTTTGTTTTCTAACCAGTATTACATTCATCTTTGCTGGATAACATTCTTAATTGCAAATTCAGCTCCTTTGCTCTTTGGAGTATCATGTTCCATGCCCTTCAGTCTTTTCATATAGAAGATGCTAAATGTTGTGTTATACTATTGCTCCACAGTATTATTGTTTTTCTCTGATTGTTTATAATATTTTCTTTTTTAATATGGAAACTTTGAAACTTAACTCTAATGTTCCTTTGTGTTTTTCATCCTGGGATTTCTCTTAGGTGGCAGTCAGTAGATTTTTTTCAATTTCCATTTTGCCCTCCATTTCTTGAAATATAGTTTCTAGGTTTTTAAAAGTATAACTTTCAAGTAATCCAACAGTTCTTATTTAAGTTCTTCTTAATCTGTTTTCCAATTTAAATTTTTAATGAGATGTTTCACATTTTCTTCTATTTTTCATTCTTTTGATTTATTTTGATTGATGTTTTATGAAACCATTAGCTTCCTTGCTCAATTTTAATTTTTAGGGAGTTATTTTCTTCTGTAAGTTTTTTATGACTATTATCTTTTATTTAATATTTTTGTTTTCCCCAGTTATATGTAAAAACAATTTTTTACTTTTGCTTTTAAAACTTTGCCTTCTAGATTCTCTGTCTTTCTCCCCATCCCCTATTGGGAAGACACATGTGAAGTTATGAAAAACATCTACATAAAAGTGGGATGGTTGTACTAATGAGAATTACAAAGTTATTTACAGCCAGTCATCACAGAATATTGTTATTACTTTGTATACTATACAAATACTGTTTTACTTTGTTCATGGAGGACTTTCCAGGTTTTTTTCCTGAGAGCATCATGTTAATCATTTCACAGAGTACAATAATATTCCATTGCAAACATATACCATGGTTTATTGAGCCATTCCCCAATTGATTGGCATCCCCTCGATTTCTAATTTTTTTTTGTCCTGAGAATTCTATGAATATTTTTGTACATATAGGTCATTTTCCTTTTTGTTTCTTTTCTGTTTTTTTTTAAATCTCTTTTAGTATTCATGCCTAGTAGTGGTGTTGTTGGGTGAAAGGTTATGGATAAATTTGCAGCCTTTTGGGCATAGATCATATCTTTTGATCACTTATAAATTGGTCCTGATTCCTGATTTTTTATTAATTTGACTCAGTTCCCTATATGTTTGAGCAATGAGGCTTCATCAGAGAAACTTGCTTTGATTTTTTTTTTTACAATTACTATTGATAATTGTATTTCCCTCTCCCTCCTTATTTTCTCTCTTCACCCTGTCACTACTCAAAAGTGTGTTACTACTGAACATTCCCTCCCCCAACATGCCCTCTCTTTTATTACCCTTCCCTTCCCATATCCCATTTTCCTCCTGTTTTCCTGAAGGGTATAGTAGATTTCTATACCCCTATTGAGTATGTATGTTATTTTCTATTTGAGCCAATTGTGATGAGAGTAAGGTTTACTCAGTCCCCCTCTTCTCCCCCTCTTCCTCTCCATGTTAAATTTTTTGCCTCTTTTTTTGTGGCAGATAATTTGCACCATTCCACTTCTCCCTTTCCCTTTCTCCCAGTACATCCTCTCACCTCTTAATTTCATTATTAAAAAAATGTTCCTTCATATTCAACTCAATTCCCATGCCTTCTATCTATATATACTCCTAATTGCCATAATAATGAGAATGTTCTAATGAGTTATAAGTATCACCTTCCCATATAGGATGTAAACAGATAAACCTTATTCAGTCCCTTATGATATCTCTTTTCTGATTACTTCCTTATGTTTCTTCAGAGTCCTGTGTTCGAAAATTAAGTTTTCCATTCAGCTCTGGTTTTTTCATCATGAATGCTTGAAAATCCTCTGTTTAATTGAGTGACCATCTGTAAGGATTATACTCAGTTTTTCTGGGTACATGATTCTTGCTTGCAATTCTAGTTCCATTGCTTTCCAGAATATCATATTCCAAGCCCTCCAGTCCTTTAAATTAGAAGCTGATAAATCTTGTGTTATCCTGACTATGGCTCCACTATACTTGAATTGTTTCTTTCTAAATGCTTGCAAAATTTTTTCCTTGACCTGGGAATTCTGTTATAATTTGTCATAATATTCCTAGGGTTGTTGATTTTGAGATCTTTTTCAGGAGATAATCTGTGGATTATTTCAATTTCTATTTTACCCTCAATTCTAGAATATTAGTTCAGTTTTTCCTTGATAATTCCTTGAAAGATGATGTTCAGGCTCTTTTTTTGATCATGACTTTCAGATAAACCAACAGTTTTTAAATTATCTCTTCTATATCTATTTTCCAGGTCATTTGTTTTTCTAATGAGATTTCACATTGATTTCTGTTTTTTTCATTCTTTTGTATTTTCAAAATTGTTTCTTGATTTCTCATAAAGTCATCAGCTTTCACTTGCTCAATTCTAATTTTCAAGAAATTATTTTCCTCAGTGAGCTTTTTTTTAGCCTTCTTTCCCATTTGATCATTTTTGCTTTTTAAGGCATTCTTCTCTTCATTAGCTTTTTGTATTTCCTTTTGTATCACTCTCATTTCTCTTCCCATTTCCCTCTCTATTTCTTTTTCTTAATTTTTCAAAAAAAAAAAACTATTTTGAGCTCTTTCATGGCCTAAGGCCAACTCTTATTTTTCTTGGAGGGTTTGGATGTAGGAGCTTTGTCTTTGTTATCTTGTAAGTGTGTGTTTTGAGCTTCCTTGTCATACCAGCTTTTTATGGCCAGAATCTTTTCCTGTTGTTTGCTCATTTTCCTACCCTATTATATAGGCTCTGTTTCCAGGGTAGAAGATGCATTGTCTCAAGCTTAAGAAGTTTTTTAAGCAAATATTTTTAGGGATTTTTCTAGGGACCTGACCACAAGCACTCTTTTCTATCATGGAACTGGAGAAGGGTCCCTGCTCTACTGTGGCTTTAAGTTCTAGTGTGCTAAAGCAACAGCGTCCTTCCTCAGTGAAAGTAAAGAGCTCTCCTGTGGGCTGAGGCCTCTGGAAGCTGTTGCCACCACTGCCCACTCCTGGTTTCTGGTTTCTCAAGGCCCTCTCACCCTAGTTGAGACAAATCTTTCTTGCTGATCAAAGTCATCTTTGGTATCTCTGGGCTGAGAGGTCTGAAAACCACTAGCACTGCTATTGATTTAGAGGCCCCAAGCCGTTCCTGCTTTGCTGGCACCCAGGCCAGGTTGGGACTATGGTGGCATGGCTTGAACTGAGTATTCTAGACTCCCACCCAGATAGATCCTGATCTTCTAAGTTGTCTTTGGCTGGAAAAGGAAAACACCTTTGGATATTCTGATGCTCTAAAATTTGTTTAGAGTCATTATTTAAAGGAATTTGGAGGTTTGGGGGGAGATCTCAGAAAATCTCTACCTTTACTCTACCATCTTGCTGTGCTCCCCTGTAAGTTTTTTTTAATCTTTTCTCTCCAATTTGTTGATATTCTTTTCATAATTTTCTTGCATCACTCTTAAATTTTTGCATCACCCCAAAATTTTTCCTCAACCACTCTTATTTGATTTTTAGCCTTTTAAAAATTCTTCTAAGAACTTTGTGATTATTTTACATTTATTTTGAAGTAGAAATATATTCTAATGTGACTGTCTTCTAAGTTTGAACCTAGATCTTCTCTAGCTATCTGTGTTTTGGGTTCTTTCTTTTTTGCTTACTCATTTTTAGCAGCTAATTTCCTATCAACTTTATGCTAGACTTTCCTATAGTCCTTTAGTATGATGAATAATATCTTAAGTTTCACTTTTTTTCTTGCTATTGTTTTTTGAGTTCTATCTGAGTGACTGACCTAAGGTTTTCCTTTCCAGTCCTGAGCCACAACCAGGGCTCCCAACAAAGTTGTCACCACAAATGCTTTTATTCTCTATAGTACCTTCTATGGCTGCAAACTTCAGCTTAACCTTCTAGTATCAAAGTCAAGGACTCTTTTTTCCAATGTGTGCCCGCCTGAGTCTATACTCACTTTTAATTATTTCTGTTACTCGAGGGTCACATTGAGGCATTATTTTAATTTATTTTTAGGGAAATTGGGACAGACTTTCTTGTCTTATTTTGCCATCTTCCCAGAATCCTCTGAGGCAGGAGTATTTTAAAAAGACTTTATTAGCAATGAAGAAAAAGAATCCAAAAGGAAAAAAAAACCCAAACTTACAGAATAAAAATCTGTCAAGTTATAGAACAAAGAAATATTATCTGGAAAAAATATCTAATTAAGCCTCATGGACTAGCACAATGTCTTTGTTATATCTGCTATCATTATGACTATATCATTGACTATAGCATTGATGACTATAGCATTCTCTGCTACACTCATATTCTCAAAGTCCAATACTACATATATATTTATCCAACTGCTGATTGACCAAACTTCTAACTCGTTATATTCATTATATTCTTTTCCTTCAAACCCATTATATTTCTGGGGGAGTGCTTCTAGCTTCCACTGGTCTATTACTTTAATATGCTCTACCAGCTCCAGTGAGTTATATTTCAAGTACATCCCCTCCCCTTTCAATAAAACAATAATATCCACATACAATTCTCACCACCTGTAAGAAAAGGAGCATCTTAGCAAACTCAAGGAGTATGTCTAAGGCAATAATGATAGAATTAAAGAAAAAATAAAACGAATGAGAAAAATATTTTATAAAATGTCTACTTTCATATAAGTTTTAAATTATTTAACAATTTGTAATGTAAGGCAACTTGCATTATCCAATATGTAATCTTGTTACATATGTTATATGGTGCTAATCAGTGATATTATTTGTATACTTAATGACTGATTTGTGCCATTTAACTGAAATATTTACATGTAAATTCAACTTATTGCTATATTTATTGTAATTCCTTTTAAAATAACATTTATTTGTTGACATTTCACCATATTATTTTATATCATATTCCATCTCCTTTGAGAGCTTCTAAAATGAAAATATATCTGTACTAGATTATAGACACTCATATGTTGTTACGTACATGCATAAAACTTATATACATACATACATAAATACATCTATCTAGTTGTTGTTTGAGGAACAGCCTAGCTAAATTTGGTGACGACTTTTTTTTTCCAGCCAAGTTATGTATGAAATTGTATTGCAAAATGAAGAAAAGATGTAGTTTTCGACAGTGAAATGAAAATCATGATCATTATGAAACCACTTATCCTTGAAAATGAAAGTGCTGGGTGAGATGCAAAGTTAGACATGCTCCTTGGGCTCATAAAACTTAGAGTGAAAAAAAAAGAAATCTTGCAGGGGGGAAGGAATTTATATCCATACTTTCCACAGAGAACATATACTCCAGTGGCTCTATGTTGTTATCAGTGTAGAAAGAAAAAGGCATACCTTATTTTGGGAAACAAGATGACTTATAAGCAGTGACTTAAGGATTGGAGCTGTTTCAAGTTTGCTAAACAAATCCCTCATGGTTTCATTATGTGTATATGTATATATCTGAATGTGTATGTGTATTTATATATATATATATATATACATATATATGTACACATACACACATAAGTATTATATATATACATATATCTATCTATTTATACACATATCTGATAAAAAACACAATTATTCAATCAGATATCCCACACATCTTTGAACTGCATGTAGTCTTTTGTATAACTTTTCTTCTTTAAGTTAACTTTATTTTTCTAATACAAAAAGGTTAGAAGGTAGAGATATGGGACCATACTCTCTGTTGTAGGCCCTGAACCCCACTTTGGGAATGCTCTAAATTGATCTTTCATCCTGCCTTGTCGCTAATTTAGTGTTAATAAAATAAGTTTAAATAAATACATTTAAATCTAATAATTTTTTATTGTTCCATGATTCATAAATCAGTGAAGTACTATATTTAGAAAAGATGTGTTTAAAAGAAATAAACATGTGCCTTGACAAATACATATTTTTGATTCAGTTTTTAAAAAAAGAAAGAAAGAATGCTAATTTAAAGGAGGACCTTGTGATTCTTCCAGCTTCATTTCAGAGATAGTCAAAAGCCTACATTTGTGAAGAAATGTCAACATTTGGAGACGTCTTTAAAGAATGGAGTTGTGGTCTCCCAAAATCTTTTTTCTTTTAATAGTCTTCAACATCACCAGCACAGATGGCAAGTAAAGCTTTCTCATAATGTCCTGAAGCAAAATTCTGAAATGCAAAACATAATGTTTACAGAGAGAAAAATGTGGCAATATTCCAAAAAAAATCATTCCTTTATTTTTCAAAAGTAACAGTGAGAAGTTTCAGTATTCCAGTGTTCTCTACAGTAATCTTAAATGAGGTGTAAAATAGTCACAATAGATAATATCATAAATATAAAGTGAAATCATGAATGTAATGCTTTTGTAAGAACTTGGATGAAATGATAAATCTTGATGTAAATGACTTATTAGAGCAGAAAACCATCTCCTCTCCTTCCCCAAACCCACAACTGTATGTATTACAAGGCAAGCTATCATATACTTAGTCCAGAAAAGTAGATCTAAATGCAAGAAAAATCTCTCAATCCCTTGTATTAGTTCACAAATATAATTATGAAAACTATTAAAAAACTGTCATATGAATATTCTCTCTTGAACTAATGACATCACAACTAACAACTTCTAGATACACAAAAATGCAGCTATCACTACATGTTATATTAATGCACACTAATGGGTTGATGAATTATAGTGAATGACTTAGAGCTGGTTTTACCAACCAAATAAATATGTCAGAATACCTTTTTTCTTACAAGAAAGTCAACATAATAACTAATATTCAGTTCAATTTTAAAAGCATTTATTAAGGGTATACAATACTAATTTCTGGGTTTACCAAGAAAAAGCAAAATTGTGGCTATTTTCAAGAAGTTTGCATTCTAGTGAGGAAGGAAAGCACGACATAAGCAAAGAGAAGTTAACATGTGTGTATGTGTGTGTAAATATACATATATACACAAAGATGTGTATATCACAAATTAATTAGTTACAAGAAGTTAGAGGAGGAAATAATAATTGAGGGAATGAGTAAAGGTCTTTTACAGGTGCTAGTATTTGACCTGAGGCTTGGTCCTAAGCCTTGAGGCAAAGAGGGAGAACATTCCAGGGAAGGGAGCCATAACATGTATAAAGACACAGACTAAGGATAGAAAGTCCTGTACTGAGAACCCTAAATAGACCTATGTGGGGGAAAAAAAAAAGGTGTCCATAAGTGGAAATAGTGGTTTTGTGTTTGTGTGTGTATGTTTTTTTTTTCCATAAGGTAATGATGAGTCAAATTAGAGGATTTACTCAAAACTACACAACTAGCTAAGTAATGTGGAACAATAAAAACCTATCTATTGTTCCTTATTTTGTCTTCTGTCAAAACCCCATCCTATATGATTGACAATACCTTGCTAAAAGACATCCTGTCTCCTTACCTGGATGAAAAGGCATCTTGTCTCCTTACTTGACTCCTACTAATATCACTTTCATAATTTATAATCTTGTAGGCTGTAAGCCTTCTAACTAAGCCCCACATTTTCAGTATATAAACCCCACCCAAACTATTTATAATTTGCCAAACTTTCTTTTGAGTTTAGCCCATCAGTTATGACAAAAATAAACTCTTTTGTGATTTTAAGAGAATCTCTTTGATTTCTTTCAAACTATTATGAGAATACTGAAAAGTTAGGTTTCCACAGAATGTGGAAGTAAGGTAAGCTTCAAAGTAATGTAAAATGCCACCTATAAGTACCACTGACCAATGGGTTTTCAGAATATGAAAAATTAAGGAAGGTTAAGTTTCCACAGAACAATTAAGTTTCAATCTCTTGGAAGTCATGAACAAACAAGGAATTGGGGAGCTAGGAAGGCACAGGTAGATTCATCCAGTAAGAAAGAAATCCAGCCCAAATTAGTCAGGGTCAATGACCTGACTTGACCAGATCCCTATTGGCCTACTTAACAGGCTAATTGAATATTAAACAACGCACCCCATTAGGAGGAATTTTCCACCATTTTTGAACATGGGATGTATAATGAGGGAGGGGGGATATGCTTATACATTTTTAGGGGGAAACATATATTGGGCATATCAGAAAGATTGTAACCTGGAAGGAAATGAATCCATCCAGTCTCTGAAGGGTGGGATTGTGCCCGAGCTAAAAGTATAAAGCTTCTCTGGCTTCTGTGTTCAGTACTCCCTCTTCCTGAAGAGGAGTGAAGTCCACTTCTGGCTAGAAATGTTAAGATGATTCCTTAATATTCTTCTTTAATAAATTTTCCTTTATATCTGATTTTCATTGGCAAGTGTGTTTCTAATACCATGACCATGATTCTCACACACTTCAATAAAATTGTTTTAAAAAATCTAGTTTTAAACAAACCAGGCAAGATGGGATATTTTACTTAGAAATAAAAGGGTTTAAACATGAAACATTTTAATAATTCAATTTAACACACATTTATTAAATACCCATTGTGGGTGGGGTGCTGTGTTAGCATTAAAAATGTGAAAGCAAAAGAATATTCTCTACCCTTGAGTACCTTATAGCCCATTTACAAACATAAGTCAATGAAAAATAATTTTAGAATCAAAATAGCAGCCAAAACTAAGGGTCATATCAGAGAATGAGAACTGATAGGACTTCAGAGTATAATCCAATTACCTCTTTTTACAGATTAAGAGAATGAGACCTAAAGAGGTTAAGTGTCTTGCCTACATTCACAGAAGTAGTGGCAGAAGTAGGATTTGAACTCAAGTCCTGGGATTCCAAATCCATTAATTTTTCCCTATGCCATGCCTCTTTCTCCTTAGGAAAGACTTCAAAGAGAAGGTGGTAGCTAAGTTGGGAAATTTTTAGACATGTTTTAGGTGACGAAGATAATGAGTTCCATTTTTTACATATTTAATTTAAGATATCTCAAATCAGAGATATAAGGAATGTAATTATCAGAAATATAACTAAATCTAATAAAATATAAAATATAAAAAATTATAACAAAGTCTAATAAAAAGACAAGAGACTTACTTTGATATCATGAAACAGAGATTTTCCATATCTTTCTTTATATCTTTTCCGTATATTCATTAGGTCTATTTCACTTCTGGCAATTAGAATCCTGATAACAGTTTTGTTATGAAAACCAAATTCCTAAAAGAAAAGAAAGGAGAAAATGAGAAAGCCTAAGGTTTTTCTTTTTTCCTTCTCTCCCATGGATTTGACTGAAAAAAAGAAAAAAACAAACAAACAAACACAAAAAAACAACTTCATGTTAAAATCTGGGCCTTAGAAATAATTTTGGTTTTGTTTTGAAAGATAACATTTGAGGAAAGAAAAGAAGCCAAAATAAAGAGACTTTGAGAGAGAAAGAGAAAAAGAAGCAGAGTTGAAGAAAAAAGTTTTCTGTGATCCTAAAGTAGCAAATCTCAGTACAATAGAGATTAATAGGAAAATTCCCAGTCGATTTTGCAAAGGTCAGTGATTGACCATGATGGGTGAAGACTTTGGACAAGGCTAAACTTAGTGAAATTAACATCAAACATCCAGGACCAAAGAGAGAGAATGGGGTCATGAGTATCTGAAAGCTGGCCTTGAATCTGAAAGCTGGCCTTGAAGCCAGGTAGACAACTTCCAGGTGGGTTCATATTTCACCTTTCAAGTGCTATGTGCTCACCCATTCTCCTTCTCCCAAAGAGTTCTAGTCAAGTCTTAACAACGAAAGGCATTGATAGAGGAGGTAACTCACCAAGAGTTTTCTATACCCAAGAAACCCCAGCTCCAATCCTTATCCCTTTCCTCGTATGGAATATAAAGGCCAGAATAGCCCACTTTCTAATTTATGTATTAATCTTATTCTAGATCCAATTTATATCTTAATGGGACAATGCTGACATCTAGTGGCCAGAGAGGCTAATCTCAGTTTGAGGATCCGAAAATTCTAGTGATGATCTTACTAATCAATAGGGCATATTCTAGGAAGATGGAGGACAGCTTGTTTTAAAAACTTTTTTCCATTTAGAGTCCATCATCGTTTCTTGAAATTCACTGGAAGACTTTCTTTAATCCCATGTCAATATGTATGATTTCAAAACTCTTAATTTTTTTTTAATTTAGTGCAAAAAGTAATATTACACTCAGCTGAATGAAAGGTTTTTTTAAAGGCAAGAGTTATTTCACTCATTACATTTTTGCCTCTATCTCCTGTATATAGTACAGTGTAATGTTTGCACTAGATGGCAAAATACTAGTATAAGACATTTCCCTCATCCTGACTCAATTGAAAACTCTCTTCTGTTCTTTCCCCTCTTTTCCTCTCTCTCTCTCTCTCTCTATTTATTCTGTTTTTTGTTTCTCTCAATCTCCTCTGTGTCTTACTCTACTTCTCACACTTTCATCTTTATCTGCTTCTCTCTCTTTTTTTCTCTTTCTCCTCTCCTGTTCTCTTTTCCTTTCCTCTCTTCTTGTCTCCTTTTTATTTTTGTTTGTCTTTCCTCTTTTTCTTCTTTATCTGCCTCTCTCTTCTCTCTTTGTCTCTCTCTCCTCTTCTCTCTTTTTCTGTCCTGTTCTGTCCTGTACTGTCCTCTTTTCTTCTTTTCTTTCCTTCCTTCTCTCTGTCTCTGTCTCTGTCTCTCTCTGTGTGTCTCTCTCTCTGCCTCTCTTCTCTTTGTCTCCCCTTGATGTCTCCTTCTCTGTCCTCTTCTTTGTCTTTTATCTTTCTCCTTTCTCCTTTCTCTTACCTTCTCTATCTCTCTTTTCTTTTTCTCCAACTTTCTATCTCTCTATATTCTTTGTCTTTATCATTCTCTATGTATCTCTTTCTGTCTGTCTTAATCTCTCTCTCCCTCCATTCTTTCTCATTATCCCTCACTTTGTCATTGTCTCTCTGTTTTCTTTGATTGTATGACTGTTTCTCTGTTTCTCTCTCTCCTTCTCTCTCTCATCAGGTCTTGGGATTTAAATAATGTATAGCATTCTCAATGAGGAAACACTCCCTGCCAGTGCACATCAGTGTCTTCCTGGAAGTTTGCAGTGTGAATTTGAGGGAGGTATGGTGGGTAACTTGCTCACAGTCCCATAGCTCATTATCATATGTCATACATAGGACTTGAACCTGTCTCATGTCTTCCAAGGTTAGTGTTCTATCCACTCTATCATTTGATCTCATTATACATTCACCCAGATTCACAAGCACCCACATATTTTAAAAACACACATCACTTCCTAGGGTGCCACACAGTGTCACAGCTAGCAAGTATCTGAGGCTGAATTTTAACTCTGATCATTATCCACTGTGCCAGAAGAAAAAGGGCCCCAGATTTAAAGTGAGGGGTCTGGTTCAAATTCTGTACTTATAATTATTATCTTTTACCCCCCACATTTAGAATTAGGGGTTAGAATACTTATATTAGCTATGTCTGACAAAGCTTCATGGGAAAAGCATGTTTTACACATTCAAGTCACTTTATAAACCTTAAGGAACATCATAAATTTGAGTGGTTATTATTGTTTTGTGACTTAACCAAGGATGCACAGCTAGTATCTGTCAAAGATAGATTTTGAATCCAGATCTTTCTGGCCAGATGTCTTATCTCCAAATAACTGTGGAGTTTGCTACATAAAGCACTGACCCAGAAGAATCTGAGTTAAAATATTGCCTCAGATACTAATTAGCTCTGTGATCTTGGGCAAATCACTTAAACTCTTTCTTCATCAGTTTTCTCATCTATTAAAAAAAAGGAGATAAAAGCACTTAGCTCATAGGGGCATTGAGAGGATCAAATGAAATGACATTTGTAAGATGGTTTGTAAATCTTAAAATGATATATAAATACTAGGTATTATTACTTTCAAATGCTGCTTTTTATGCTCTTTAATTAAAGCATTAATATGAGTCTATTTCAAGTTCTTTGAGTAAGGAGAAGCATCTGTTTTAGTGAGTAAATAATTTTTATGGACCTTTAAGATTTATAAAATGCTTCTCCTATATCATCAATCTGCTATTTATATAGAATCTCAAGGTTTGCATATAAATATTTTCTTGTTTTAAACTTATGTTAACCCTGAGAAGGAGATAGCCTCACCCTCTCAGATGAAGAAACTGAGATAATCTCTCCATTCTGGAGAGCAATTTGTAACTATGCCCAAAAGACTATAAAACTGTGCATACCCTTTGACTCAGCAATGTCACTACTGGACCTGTATCCCAAAGAGATCTTAAAGGAGGGGGAAAGGACCCACATGTGCAAAAATATTTGTAGCTACTCTTTTTGGAGTGGCAAAGAAATGGAAAATGAGTAGATGACCATCAACTGGGGAATGGCTGAATAAGTTATGGTATATGAAAGTAATAGTTCTATGAAAAAATGGTGAACAAATTGATTATAGAAAGGCCTGGAAAAATTTACATGAATTGATGCTTAACAAAACATGCAGAACCAGGAACATATTATACACAATAACATCAAGAATGTATGATGATCAACTGTGAAAGACTTGGTTCTTTTTAGTGGTTCAGTGATCTAAGATAAACCCAAAAAAGTTTAGACAGAAAACGCCATCAGTATCCAGAGAGAGAAGTTTGGAGACTGAATGTAACTATGTTCATTTTTTTCCCTTTTCCTTTTGTTTTATTTTTTTCTTTAGGGGATTTCCCTTTTTATTTTGATTTCTCTATCCCAACATGATTCATAAATATGTAAAAAAAAGACTGAATTTATATGTATAACCAAAAAATTGTTTTTACATGTAACTGGGGGAAAATAAATAAATTTTAAAAAAGAAACTGAAGTAGACAGAGTTAAATAAATTACACAGGATCACATAGTTAGTAAGTGTCTGATGCTGGATTTGAATTTAGGTCTTTCTGAGTCATTTATCCACTGAACCACCTTGACCATTGGGTAGAAGAAGTATTATTCTTGACACTTGACAGAGGAAGAGCTTGAAGTTCAGATATGTTAAGCAACTAACTTAATGTCATTGGTGGTATGAATTGGTGGTGGATTCATACCAGGTCTTCTAACTCCAAGTTAAGGGCTATCTATTGCTTTACAATGTGTTCTGTAGAAAAATAATGCTCATTATGTTAGCATTAAAAATTATTCTCAAGGTAGATGGTCATGCTGGAAGTTTAATAACTAGTTAGGAAAAGGTGATGGCTTGTAAAAAATGGCTTCTATTTCAAGTTTTAATTTTTTGAGAACATTAGTAGATTTGCTCTCCATATTTTTCTTGTTCTTGAGCCTGTGACACCTGTACAATAAAAAAATAGGATGTGTACAGCATTTCCACTTGCCTTTAATAGCTTTGTTGTTTTTAAAAATGTTGTTTCACTGATCAAATGCTATTTAAATTATGAAGAACTTAGCCCCATTTAATTCAATATTATTTTTGAGGCTTTTCTTTGGAAGAAAGCCAGCTGACACAATTGATAGAGTGTTAGACATGAAATCAGAAAGACCTTAACTCAAATTCACCTTCACTAATTAGTTATGTGAACCTAGATGAGTTACCTGGATGATGTGTGCCTCAGTTTCCTCATCTATAAAATGGGAATAATAATAATAGCACCTACTTCCTAGGCTTCTTATAAAGATAAAATAAGATAACCTTTGTGAAGTACTTTGTAAACTTTGAAGAGCTATATAATTTCTAGATATTAATTTTATTAAAACAATATTTAACTAACATGTGATTTAATAGAAAGGAGAGGGAAATTTATTTTAGAAATTAGGTAAGCTTCACATTTATCAAGAGAATTCTCATTGTGTCCAGTTTTGGGGGGGATATAGAAAAGGGTATTATTGCTTTAAAGGAAGTATGTTAGTAGCACCCAAGACTGTATTAGGTGATTACTGTGAATTCTTATCAATTTATAATGTGTTATATTCTTTGCAGGGCAAACTAGGTAGTATAGTGGAAGGAGGACTGAGCCCGGAGACAGGAAGATCTGAGGCCTTAAACATACACTAGTGTGACCCTGGACAAGTCAGTTAACCTCTATTCACTTGTCTCTCATCTGTAAAATGAGGATGCACTGGAGAAGGAAATGGCAAACCACTCCAGTATCTTTCCCAAGAAAATCTCATGAACATGGGGTCTCATAGAGTTGGACATGACTGAACAGTATCAATTTCTTTATATCATGTCTTATGTCAGGTAAATTTACCTTGCTGTGAAGGTGTGGACTTCCAAAGAGGCCTATAAAACACTATAACTGTAGATTAGCTTTAAAACTTCTAGGGGCAATTCAATCCTCAGAAAAGACTATTTCTCCAACCTGATATTGTAAACAAATATGAAATTTTTTCATTAAATTTGGGATTTTTAGGGTCAAAAAGTTCTTTGGCTTCTTTAGGGTGTTATAATATTTGAAATTGATATGATTCCATAGGCATAACAGATGAATATCATTTTAATTAAAGAAAATTGTTAGTTAATCCTTTGGAGATGAGGGCATAGTTCATATAGAAAACTGCTTAAATACATAGAGAATAGTACTTACATGGATTGCATTGTACAGCCTATAAGCAAAGAAGGCAGGTTTGTCCCGGACACAGAGAACTATAAGATACAAAAGAGGAAATGCTTTAAGATTTGGGGAAGATTCTTGTATCTATTTTCTTCCACATTTCTGATGAAGAGACAATCAATTTAAGGATTAGTTAATTATGGCTTAGTTGAGGCTGATTATCATTAGGGTATACTGATAGGTGATGTTCTTTGAAGACATTTATGTTGCAAATTTTAAGTCAGTCTAGAGAAATGGTCACACTAAGACCATTTGAGAACCTATATAAGGAAAGGTAGGAAAGTTGGCAATATTCTCATTGAATTTCTTTTCCAAAAGCACAAAGTTCCGCAAATAGAGTGGTTAAAGTTGGATAGTAACTGACATTCTCCCTTGCTCTTCTAATTCCTAAAATAAACATCATTTTAACTTTGAAAATTTTTGGTTCTATAAAGACAAGAACTGTGAAAATCAAAATGAAACAGCAGACACAAGGGGTCAGCACTGTCACAGAAATGAACTTAGAAATATACATGGCCATGCTCTCTGTGCATTTTCAGACCACCACCTCATATCCAGTCAGTTATATTCTTGTTCTGTCTTAATCATTCCATCTGGCATAGTGAATAGAAAGTTAGCCTTGGAATCATGATGGCTATATTTAATTTTTTTTGACATATACTTGCAAGATATTTACCAAGATATTTAAGCTCTTTGTACCCTAGACACCCTTCTAAGACTATGAAGGGCAGAAAGAATGAAAATTCACATTGTTAAAGGGAATTATCTCATCCTAGAGATCCCTAAACCATTAAAATCACAAGGCTCATAAAAAATCCCCCCCCACAAAATCCAATAAAACAGCAACAACAATGACAATTATAGTATGTACCTCGCAAGTTTTGTGCAAGGCTGAAATGAAATAATATATGTAAAGTTCTATGTAAATTTCAGTATTATTATATTATCAGGATTTTTTTTAATCTTTTGAGCTTCCAATAAACTGACCATTGGGGATCTTTGAAGACTTGGTCTTAACCCAATGCTAGAGGTACCCAAACCACTGTATTGGGGCTTGATGGTGTATAGCCTAGAACACAAGAAACAGATAATAGTGCACTGGATTTATTTTCAGAAGACCAGGGGTCAAATTCTGGCTCTGTCATTTTAATATCTCTCAGTCAGTCAGTTGACATACATTTATTAAGTACTTACTTTGTTCTAGGCATGGGCTAAATACTGAGGATACAAGGAAAGGCATAAACAAGACAAGGTGCTTACATTATAATGGGGGGAAGAAAAAGGGAAAAAAATAAGAACTTATTAAACATCAACCAGCTATTATATCAAGCACTTTAGAAATGTTATATCCTTTGAAATAACATGCAAATTGCTAAGTGTATGAAAGATATAGAAAACAAATGGAAGGTAATTTGAAAATGGAAGGTAATAGGAGCTGGAGAAATGAGAAAAACCTGCAGAAGGTAGCAAATGAGTTGATTCTTGAATGAAGCCATGGTTTCTATGAGGGGCAGCTGAAGAGGAATAGCATTCCACATATGGAACAGCCAGTGCAAAAACAGAGATGAGAAATGGAATGTTTTGTAGGAGGAATGGCAAGTAGGCTAATGACCTTAAAATTGATGAAGTCACTGAACCTTTCTGGAGACCTCTATATCTTCTTCAATTAAAAGATGATCTCTAAATTTTCTTCACTTTCTAGAGTAATCATAACCAGTTATGTGGCACATAGTATGGTCTAGAACTCATTATAAGATAACTACTAATACAGGTAAAGCTTTCAGGCTATATAAACTATATTAGGCATAATCGAGAGCACACAAAATGTCATAACTTGTCATTTCTATAGAATACTTCAGTATTTGCAAAAGGAAAAAAATAAAGTATTGTATTTCTGCTATATTTTCCTCTAAGGATTTGATTCAATAATACTGTGAGATAATAAACTCTCCATTTTGCCTTAATTACCTTTAGGATTTGAGTTTAGAAATGGAATGGGGAGAGAGACAGAAAATAAAACTTTTCATTCCAGGCTGCATAAGATTAGAACAGTCTCAATATTCCTTAAGATACACAAGTTTCTGGGTGTTGCATTGTAGTGTGTGTGTGTGTGTGTGTGTGTGTGTGTGTGTGTGTGTGTGTGATGTATACTAATATATTTGGCAACTTAGGTTGTACACCCCATAGTACTTCTAGTATAGTGGTATAATGAAAATTTCCATTCTCATTTTTTCTTTTTTTTTCTTCACTTACAAGTGAAAACAACTTTAATATTTAAATTCAGCTGTTCTGATTTTTTGCTCAATGGCTAGAGTAATAACTTTGATAAAACTTCTAATTATTTCTCTTTTACCTTTTCCCCCATTGTGAGTTCAGTAGAGTGACAAATTTCCAGTATAGAAAATCCCCTACAACATTGCAGATTGTAACTTAGACTCTTAAAGATCTGACTAGAACTCTAAGAGTTAAGTGACTTGACTTGGTCATGCCACTTGTATGTGTCATAGATGATATTTAAATCCAAGTTTTTCTGATGCAAAATTTGTCCTCTCTTCATTCATATTGTTTCTCATGCAAAGTGCTTTTCTCTGGACAATTTTATGAGGTAATGATTAAAAGTATTATTTTCCTCACTTTACAAATGAAGAAATGAGGCTCAAAAACTTCTTTAAGTCTAACTGTTAGAACTGAGGCTTGAATTCAGATTTCACTTGACACCAAAATTAGTATTTGTTCTACTCCAGCGATTGCTAACCTTTTTGCACTCATTTTTCCCTATGAAATTTTTACTGGGTATACAGTTATATGAAACAGGCATAGAAATTAAACATTTATTTATAATAAATCATAACTTCATTGTCTCCATGCTCAGTTACATGACACTAGTTCATAATTTAAGAAGCTTTGTTCTACTCTACCTCATACTCAGAGATATGTTGGTAAATATCTAACAACTATCTCTTCAAAAAAAAAAAAGAATGTAAGACACACTTTTAGGTTAAATCTGAATTATTAATGTTTTCTTTCACTTCCTTAAGCTGAGAAATCAACAGAACAATAAATCAAGCCCCAATTTATTATGTTTGCCAATTGCTGGGATGCAAATATTCAAACTGAACACTTAACAATCAGCTCTTAGGAGCCATCCCAAGCTAATTTTCTCACAGCTCTGTGTTATGCTGATTACATGATAAACATAAACCTATCCTCCTAGGACCTTCTTCCATTCTAAAAATCTAGTTGGGTTTCTGGCATCCAAGAATTCTTTGAAAAGTGTTAGGAATGTTTTCTTGTCTTCTAGGAAGAAGAAAAGAAAAAAACATTTTGAGTCATTGTCTTGAATGACTCACCATTCATGCTGACTATTGAATTATGTGAGACAAGGCAATGAACTGTTTACACTAGTGTTTTTAGTTGTAAAGTGAAGAGCTTGGGCTCTTTGACCCACTAACAGTCTCTGACTATGCCATTCTATAGTTAGAAAGATACATTTTATTAATTATATATATTTAATTACTATTCATTTAATTATTAAATGCATTCATTCATTTAGTTTCCTTGATTTATTTATTTAATTATATTTAATTAATAAATTGTATATTGATGTATTTTATTGATTCATTTTTCAGATCAATATGTATTATGCCCACAATATATATCTCTCATTGTATTTTGCGAACCTTTCATTGTCATACTTCAAATTATCAGGGTGTCTAGACCTTTCTGTTGTGAGTCTGAGGCAAGTCCCCAAGTAATACAAGAACAAATTAAGTTATTTTGTCTTTTTTTTTTAATTTTCAGGAGTTGTGTCACTCCCTTGCCTGTTTTATTTCTGATATACTTGAATGGGGTAATTATTCTCTGTAGGATGTAGTAATATGTAGTTCTCTCTCTCCAAGCAGACTATTTGGCACATAACTAGGAATTGTTTGATGACCACTTCCTCCTCTCCCCCCCTTTTTTAAAATTCCAGTAGAACTTACAAGGAAAAATACAAAGTTTTCAAGATAGGAGCTAAGAAGAGATCTTAGCTTAGCTGGAGGAGGTCATATTAGAAGCATCTTTTATTCCCTTGAATTAATTAAATGGATATAAAAAATAAGATAAATAGGGTAGTGAGTATAATTACTCACTGAGACATGTTTCAGTGGTTAATATTCATACTCCTAAAAGATGAACTAAGTTCATTAACTGTTCGAGGTCATGAAGCTAATTTTGTACCTCCTTGTTATACAGAACCACTACAGATGCAGACAACTGCAGACATTTATACTAAGAACAAAAGCTGGAGCAGCTAATTGAACCCCATCATTTTGCAAATGGGAAAATTGTGGTCTATAGCAGTGAAATAATTTGTCCTATATCACCTAAATAGTGATTAGGAGAGCCAGAATTTGAACTCAATTCCTATGGCTCTAAGCTCAGCACACCATGTTCAGTTTCCTTACTTGTACATAGACGGATAGCCCCTTGACAGTATCTTGGACTGATAGTCATCTATCTCTGCTTGAAGACTTCTACTGAAGGGGAACCCTTTATTTCTTGAAGGAGTTTATTCTAATTTGGGACAATCCTGATTTTTAGCAAATAATCTATTTATACAGAGTAAAAATCTGCCTTTCTGTATCTTTCATTGTTCCAAATTTTGTCCTTTGGGGCCAGACAGAAAGAAAAATTGACACTTTTCCCTCATGACAAGTATGTAGACACAAGCATGGGGCTGAACAAAATGGACAAAAAATAAACCAAAAAGAAATCCTTTTGAGTCTGAAAGTCTATGCTAATTAGATCTCTTTAAATGGTTAAGGTGTTAGTTCTGTTTAAGATTCCTTTAGAAAACCAGATTTATTCTCCTCCATAATATACAAATGCACAATTTATTTTAATCAGAAAAACTTTACATTATGGGGGTTTTGAAAGTTCTGCCATATACCTAATGATTTTCACTTACCTATTGCCACAAGTAGTTCCTGAAAGTATCCATCATAACATTCATTAATGGCATCTACCATGTCTTGTCCAGAAATATTTTGAAATTCCTGAAAAACTTTTAAAAATTGTGCAACTTATATATAATTTTGCAAAGATTAAATATATCACAATGAATATTGGTTGAATAGATTTTGATGATAAACAAATCTCCATTTACATTGATGTATACTGCCATATGAATGGGTATTCCCTTTATTAGTATGGATACCAATTCTTCTTGCCCTGTTCCTCTACGTAATTCTTGCCTGAATTCTCCCGTAGATCCTCAATGGTGGATTTACCTTTTATACTAGAGGCCTTCTTCTAGGTAGTTTTACTTTTTGTGTGTACCACCAGAGAAAATATTGGAGCTGTCCACCTACTATTCCTCTTTCTTGTCACATACTTGTAAACATACTATTATCTATTTGTGTCCATTATGTATCCAGCCATTACTGAAGAACCCCACTGGCATTCCCTCTTTCCATTTTTTGGACAGCTTCAGTGACAAGGGGTCAACTATAAATCTAATTCTTTGGGGATTGTGGTATTTTAAGATTAGGAATTATATAGCTTCACTGGGAGAACATGTGAGCCAATTAAAAGAAGACTTTTTGTGTCAGGGAATTATCTCTTGGAATTATTAAAAAGCACAGAGTAATTTCAAATACAATTCTGTTGGCTCTCTATTTCTCCTATTCATTTCTGGATTCATCTCACTATTCAATTTCAGTACCTACTGAGATATATTCACTAATATAACTCAATATCCTGTCCATCAAACTTTATGCCATAATCTTAACAATAGGCATTTTTAATAATTTGTTTTTTTTTCTCTTTGCATTTTTAGACATTGCTTTTAAGTGATTACCATTAAATAGGCCCTATAGTATTCTGGACCATGATGCTAAGAGCACAACATGATCTACACAAAGAAGCATTTCTTGACCTCACTATTTAGGGAGAGGTTGGTCATTATTCTCAGGAATGAAGAATACATTTGAAGAGCATACTGTATGTCTCCCTGCTTTATTTCTCACTTGGCAATAATAACCAGAGGAACATTGAGCAGCATCTTTTTATCCTTTTATCAAAAAACCTTATTTTACTTTAAACATATACATAGGATAAATCTTGTTGAAAGACTTCTAAAATTGTGTTTTACTTTCCTGAATCATTTTCTTTTTATTAGAAAATGTAGAGAAGCAGAGGATCTTGCATTCTCTAGTTTCTAGTTAATTTCATAACTATAAAGATATGATTTACCATAGAAAATAATTTTGTCAAAATGTGTATTTCATTTTTTCATCTAACATAATCTCAACATACATATATATACATATATATATACATATATCAATGATGCTCATAAATAATTTTTTAAATGAGATCAATAGTTACTGCTCTGATGATTTTGGAAATAATATCTTTGATAGCAATATCTGCCATGATTCTCAACCCCCATTCTTTTGATACTTTTCCCTTCCTAAGATAGTTTGTAAAGTGATTCCTTGATATTTTATTTTTTATTTTATTTTTTTTTTTGCTTAGGCAATTGGGGTTAAGTGACTTGCCCAGGGTCACACAGCTAGGGAATGTTAAGTGTCTGAGACCAGATTTGAACTCAGGTCCTCCTGACTTCAGGGCTGGTGCTCTATCTACTGTGCCACCTAGCTGCCCCAGATTCCTTGATATTTTAAATATTGTGTCACTTTCAACACAAATTTCCTGTCTATATATTTAGTCTGATCCATCCAATCTTTTCAATGTCATCCTCTTAAGTGTCATTTTTTCTTAGTCATATATTATATGGTAGAATGGAAGGGCCCATATGTAATAGTCACAGTGTGGTAGTTTTACCATTATTATTGATAAAGTAGAAATGTGGACATCTATTCTGTTTTCTAATATTTGGCCTTTTATTTTCATCTATGAATATTCTTAAGACTCATCTTAGTATTCTGCAGAATTTTCAATGCTTCTTTTTTTTAACTGTTCCATGAGGCAAAACTTCTAAAGTTTTGTAAATATTTCCATTTTAAACTGGCACTTACTTCACTTGATATGTGTCTCTATTTAATAAGGAGATCAAGTGTTTGTCAGTAAAAGCAGTTTCTGGGTTCTGAGTGAATGTCTTTTACTGATTAAATTTTTGTAGAAAGTGGTGATTATCAAGGTCAATATCTTTACTTGTTTCCATTTCCCATTTTAAGGATATAGAAAGCTTCTTTGAATATGGGGTCTTAAATTGTTCCTAATTATATACAATAGTATCTCTGTAATCATTTCTTTTAATTTCACATTTGTTTTAACCTTAATTCTAACTAGTAAATTATCTAGTTGTATATGTAATGTTAATAATGACATGACTCTGGCACATCCAATACACTGGGATAAAAATCTTTGGGAAAATTTCAATCTCTATCAGTAGAGGGAGTGCCCAGACAGATCAATTTACAAGTCTTTTAAAGCATGGGAATAGAGAATGGACCATGGATTTCATTGATATATAGAACTCCCATATAAGGTAACTCCCTTTACCATAACATGCTAACAATTACTCTGTAAATTAGTCTTAGTTGCTTAAAACACTGAGAAGTTAAGTGGCTTTCCCAGGATCACAGAGTCAGTATATACCAGCAGTGAGATATGAATATAGGTCCTCTCCAACCATTCTGGAGAGCAATTTGGAGCTATGCTCAAAAAGTTATCAAACTGTGCATACCCTTTGATCCAGGAGTGTTTCTATTGGGCTTATACCCCAAAGAGATCTTAGAGGAGGGAAAGGGACCCACATGTGCAAGAATGTTTGTGGCAGCCATTTTTGTAGTGGCAAGAAACTGGAAACTGAAGGGATGCCCATCAATTGGAGAATGGCTGAATAAATTATGGTATATGAATGTTATGGAATATTATTGTTCTGTGAGAAACGACCAGCAGGACGATTTCGGAGAGGCCTGGAGAGACTTGCAAGCACTGATGGTGAGTGAAATGAGCAGAACCAGGAGATCATTATACACAGCAAAAACAATACTATATGATGATCAATTCTGATGGACGTGGCTCTCTGCAACAAAGAATTGTCTCAAACCAGTTCCAATTGTTCAGTGAAGAAAACCATATATACCCAGAGAGGGGGATATGAAATATGGACTACAACGTAACATTTTCATGCTCTCTATTGATATTTGTTTGCATTGTGTTTTCTTTCTCTGATTTTCTTTTTTTTCCCTGTAGATAGGATTGTTCTTGCACAACTTGTCAAGTATTTCAACATTATTAACATGTAGTGGACTTCCTGCCATCTAGGGGAGGGGAGGGGACTGGGGGTAAAATTTGTAATGGAAAGCTTTGTAAAGATCAACGCTGGGAAACTACCCATACATTTGTTATACAAATAAAAAGCTTTAATTAAAAAAATATAGATCCTCCTTCTTTTAAAGCTGCCTCTCTATCCACTATTCAAAGCAACCTTTCATTTGAAATACATACATCTTTTTAAAAAAATCAAGATGAGTCTTTAATGCATTGTTTAAAAATTCCCACCAATAATTAAGCTTTTATTATTTATATATTTTAATCAAAGCTTTTTATTTGCATAACATATGTATAGGTTATTCTTCAACACTGACCATTACAAAGCTTTACGTTACAAATTTCCCCCCCTATTCTCCTCCCCTCCCCTAGATGGCAGGAAGTCTACTACATGTTAATTACATTAAAATAAGTAATTAAGCTTTTAATCAAAAAGTTTTTAGTGCTTTTATCAACAATTAAGCTATCTAATAAATATAATT
The DNA here is from genome assembly GCA_023553655.1 of Myrmecobius fasciatus. Taxonomy (NCBI): domain Eukaryota; kingdom Metazoa; phylum Chordata; class Mammalia; order Dasyuromorphia; family Myrmecobiidae; genus Myrmecobius; species Myrmecobius fasciatus. Next base: position 172,748 of record JAJPUD010003018.1, read on the forward strand.
ATTAATCAGGAATCATGTTAAGCACTGGATGCATTTCTAGAAGATGAGCTATAGAATTTAACTTCAATTATCTGGAATATTCACTGACGTGAAAAAACTTCCTTGCTGAAGCTGGAAAAGTAAAACTTGCTACATATAAATAAATTAAATTTAGGTTACGTGGTTACTACAGTTCATATTTTCCTGTCTTTTTATTTAGCCACTTGTCTTTCATTACATATTTAGATAAGAAGCAGAAATAAAAATGATTAATAATTACCCATCCACAATTGCTGGTAGCTCTTGTTACAGAGGATCATTTGTAGCATAGTTTTATGTTCTCCTGTCTTTTGTTGACAAGCTTCCCATAGAACCTGGAACATTATGAGACCAGGAAAGGTCATCAGTACAATCCCAAAGCACAAGGAGAGATATCTCCAAGGAAAGAGTTGGTTTGGAATTTTAGCTTTTTTGATTGCTTGGTTGGACTTACCATTGCATCCTGGGCAGCCATAGCAGGATTGGTATAACCTTCTTCCCTGGTTCCCTATAAGGAGAAATACAATGTTTGTTCCTTTTATTATTCTAACTAAAATTTCCATAAATTAAATGATGAGTAGCTCTTGTTAGTATTTCTGGGATTTTTGAAATATTAGAAGCATTGGTAATTCCTAAGAAAACTCCCCTAGAATTATGAAAGAGTGACGTCTTTAAAGTACAGGTCTGATCCTGTTACTCACTTGTTCAAGAAGCTTCAGAGGCTCCCTATTGCTACTGATAAAGTGCCAATTTTTTTGGCATTTAAAGACCTTTACAATCTGAGTTCAAGCTATCTTTTTAAGCTATTTAAATATTGCTCCCTTCTGTGTTTTAAGTATTCTAGCTAAACTAGATTTCTGAAAATTTTCTTATAGATAGCAATCCATTTCTCACCTTTATATCTTTGCACAGCTGTCTTCCATGTATAGAACTCTCTTATTCTTCTCTCCAGTCTCTTGGAACTTTTAGTTGCTAAGCTACAGCTCTGTTCATCTGCCAACTTTCTTGATTTTCCCAATTTTTAGTGCTCTCCATTTCATCCCATTTCAACCACCTATTGTTTATTTTGAATATATTTTATATTTATTTCTCTATATTTCCATTATTCTTTTTCTTGTCTTGTCCCAGTTTTCTTAAGAGCAGGTACTATTTTCTTTTTTATTTTTAGAAACAGAAGCTAGCATAGTGTTTGACATATAATATATGCTAGAAAAATACTTCTTTCTAAATTGAATCACCTCTGCATATCCAATGCTCTTTGAGTATCAAATGCTACCTAAAGGTCAAAGAGAATGAGGCTTAAGAAAAAAGGTCATTGGATTTAGTATTAAGAGGTAGCTAATGACCTTTTACATGAGTTATAATAAAAGAGTGGAGTTGAAGCCAGAAAGAAATGGCTTGAGGAGTTAGTGGGTTATGACAAAGTGGAGACAATGAGCTAATTCTGGAGTTAGGAAATTCAACAGCGAAGGGGTTTGGAGTAGCTTAAGGTAACTGGCAGGATCAAGAAAAAGAACAATTGTACATATTTGTTGTTGCTCATCCTTCTCAAAGTGGACCAAAGATGTCACAAGACTGATGTCTTGATTTGCCTTTGAATTGGATTTAAATGAGACAGAGCTGCTCAAAGTCATCATCCCCACTCCCTCCTCCAGTCACTGAAGTCTAGTGGCAAGAAAAAAGTCCAAGAGGACTGGTGATGGCCCAAGATACAGATGATGATCTTGGCCTTTCTAAATTAAAGTCTTTCCCAGTCTCAGTTTGTCTGAGCAACACCCATTCAATAAGTAAGGGCTAAGTAAGAATTGAGAAAAAAGATGGCCTAATTTACCATCCCAGAAATAACAATCTAAAAAGGGAAAACCGTGAAAGTTTTTGGCAAGAGAAGAAACCAACTGCTATTTATACTCTTTAAAATTTAAACTATGAACTATTGAGGACTAATATTTACTTTTCTACAAAAGCCAGTGTGATTTGGACTTAAAGGCCTAGTCAAGTAGTTCCATTAAAAGCATAAGAAACTTTTTAAAAGCTTGTTTTTTTCAGAGCTATATTTAAAGAAATCATACATGAAAACTGTACAGGACAAAAAGTAAATTGTCCCAGCTTAAAAACAAAGCAAAATAAATAAAAACAAATAAATACAATCTAGACTTCAAATTTCTATGGACAGAATACACACTTGTAAGGAGATGGCACCCTAAGTGGAAAGGACTATAAGTGGTGAGGGAAGCATTACTAGTAGCAGCACTAAGAGCAGCAGCAGCAAAAGAGAAAGAAGAAGAAAAAAGGGGAGGAAGAAGAGGAGGAAGAGGAGAAGAAAGAGGAAGAAGAATAGGAGGAAGAGGAGGAAGAAGAAGGAAGAAGAGGGAAAAGAAGAAGAAGGAGGAAGAGGAAGAAGGAAGAAGAAAGAAAAAAAGAAAGAAAAGAAGAAGAAAGAAAAGATGAAGAAGAAGGAGGAGGAGGAGGAGGAGGAGAAAGAGAAGGAGAAGGAAAAGGAGAAGGAGAAGGAGAAGGAAAAAGAGAAGGAGGAGAAGGAGAAGGAGAAGGAGAAGGAGGAGAAAGAAGAAACATTCCCCAACTTCTGTTTGAATTGTTGGGCTTCTAGAGGACAGCTACTACTACTCTTAGAGTTCGAGGATAACTCTCAAAGACTGCTTTTCATGTTATAGGTCATTTCTCAATGTAATAATCTCCATTGACATCATCTAATAGTCTCATATTTGTGTGTCAGAAAAAAGATATAGGGGAGAGAGAGAGATTGAGGGTAAAGAAAAGAATGATTGTTGGAGAAAAATTCTTGAAGAGGTGCACAGAGATGGAATCAGGGGCACGAGTGAGGGAATTTTCCTTTCCATTTATTTCCCGCACCTATGTGCAGGGAGCAGTGTGCTAGCCAATAGGGAAAGCATAAAGCATAGATAAGCATCCTACTTGCACCTTAAAGGTTGAAACTGAGGAAAATGCATTAATATTTTCACAGGCATACATGAATCAGGTTTACTATCTATGTGAATCAGTATTGAAAAAATGAGGGGGATGAACTAGATTACCTCTGAGGTCCCTTCTAAATCTGCAATCCTATCAATTTAGTGGCCAAGGAAATTCTTTAAAACTAAGTTACAGGTGTAAGTTGATGATCTGACCTACATTAAATAAATCTTAGGCTTAAAATTTTATTCCCCTTCCAAAAGAAAAAAAAAGAATAATACCATAGTACTTACCTCACAGAATGGATGTGAAGATTATGTGCACTTAGTAAGCCTTGAAGTATAAATGCTAACTATTATTACTCAATGGGATGCCATCTAATTGGCCTGTTGGCTATATAAAGACAGAGAATGACTTGAATATTTTAGTTTTCATCATGTTGGTTTGTCAAAGCATTGTTAGATATCACATTAAGGTTTCTTGGCCCTTTGACAGGATTCCCTAGGATTCTGTGTAGATGAAACACATTTTAAGCTACATACTAGTTCTTCTAGAGACATATTCCTCTCTTTTCTCTTTTTCCTGACATTATACCTATTTAACTGCCAGCAATACCATGAGTACCTAGCAGATCAATAGAATCCAGAAGGTGACTGATGAGAAAATATTAAAAATGAGCTGTGTGCCATTGAACAGGGTTCACAGAGGCAAAGACTTAGAGTGAATGATCAATGTGAACAGCCTAAACTAGCAGTAGGTGATGCTTTAATTGATACAAATGTCACAACAATAGTATATAGAACCAAAGAGGTTGGGGTAGGAGCAAGAGAAACACTGATGAGGTCATGCCCAGGAAAGATCAAACTTCCTATTGGTGATTATTAAATGATGATGGAATAGTGTTCCTAGAGGCATCAGAACAAAGATTATGAAAGTATTTTTGCAAGGAAGAACTGGAAGCTCCAGCTGATGGGGTAGGTGGTCTGTCAAATCCTTTCTGCCTTTCTTTTCTCTAATAGAATTTTTCATCTTCGATGTGATTTGCACATGTTGATTAATTAGTCCCTAAGTGGCTAATTTTTCATTAGTTGACAGACAATTAATTCTCCTGTAGTTATGCCTTGATTGAAGAAGTAAGGGAGTGTTATCAGACTGCTTGCCAGCTGGCTTTCATTTACTAGAGATACTGGTCTGCACTGTTGCACCATACAGAAAGGTCATTGCCCTGTCTCAGAACATTACCTCACATTATAATTTGAACTGCTCTCCTAGTATTGTGACAATTATTCCTGAATGTTTTCATTCCATGAACCCTTGAAGGCTTCAATAGCCCCCATGTTCCATATTTACACTATAATGAAGGAAAATAATATCACAGAATTAATAAAAGAATATGACAGAATCAGCAGGAGATTGAAATAACAAGATCCAGAGAAGTGTTTTCACTTTGTCCATGCAGAGAAATGATAACAGGCAAGGGCAGGAAGAGAGGAGAAATGACAATAATGACAAAATTATTTTGGGATTTCTTAGAGGTAGAAAGGGACTTAGTATATAGTTTTCTCATCTGTAAAATGGGGATAAGAACAGCACCCACATCCTAGGATTATTGTAAGGATCAACTGAGAAGATAATTATAAGCTGCTTACACAGTGCCTGGCATATAATAACTGCCATATACATGTTAGCCATTATTTCTGTGATGTAGAGGACTACAACTATGATAGTGACTGCTTCTATTATTGCTGCTACTATTACTATGTACAATATAAGGTTATTGTTTATCCATCATTCTCAGGGAGGGCCATGACACCAGGGAGGTGAAATGAAACTATGACATGCAAGAGAATTGAATTTAAGCGAGGGAGGGTTGGGCAAGGTTACCTGCCTCACTTTCCCCGCCAGAGGCATCTGGGTCCAATGGCCAGATATAGATGAGAATGATGAGATGGCCCTGGGTGCAGTGAGAGACCTTGGTGTCTCAACAAACCAAGGTGTTCAACAGGTCTCAGTTTCACTGAAGACACACCCATTCAGTGATTAAGGCTAGGTAGCAATTGAGGCAAAGAATCTCCTTTTATACCTAATCCAAAAAAAATCCGAATAAATAAATCGGAGAGGGAAAAACTCTCCTAATTTCTAGCCAAAGCAGAAATAACTACTATTTACATTCAACCTGAGTCAATCAGAACCCAAACAATGACCAAGTGGGGCTCGGCTTTGGATTTATTGGTGCTAATCAATGATAATCTGCGTGGTTTCAGTTTAAGGCATGGCCCTTTAGAAAGAAATCTGATGTGCAGAGGAAGGAGGAAGAGACCTCTTAGAACATATACCACAGAGAATTAGCTCTGGGTGGCATTTTAGAACACGGGTGTCAGAGTTGGCAAGGGACCTTAGGATATGGATTATTAAAAACTAAGAGGAAAGAGTAGAGCTGGAAATTAACTTTATTAGATCTGAAAGGCCATCAATAAAAAAGGAACAAGAAAACCATAGTTGTAAAAGCCTGGGAAACAGACTTCTCATTGAAGTTTTCTTATCGAAGAACTCAGTTCAAATCCAGCCTGGGTTAGTCACTTGAATCTCTAATTAAGTTTCCTCATCTGGAAAATGAGGGAAACAATATCTAACTTATATGGTCATAATAACGATAAAATGAGAATAATAATTGTAAAATTCTTTGCAAATCTTAAGGTATCATGTAAATTCTAGTTAGTAATAGTAGTAGTAGCAGCAATTGTAGTAGTATTCATCGGTTATTGTTAAAGATTCGAAAACTTGGTTAGACCAAATGGAATATTGCATATGATGAATCATTTGGTTAAAGTCTTTATATGGGTTGGTTTTGCTTAGCTTTAAAAAAAATTCATCATAAGGGAAGACTTGGGAAGGAGGGGGAGAAGGTGGAGAAGAATATCTGGAAATGACTCATAAGAAAATGAAAGGTAGCTATAAAATTTGTAAAAAGGAAAGCAATCCTGTTTAGGATTTCTATAAACATTTCTATGTGTAAACATTTTGCTCTACTGCTAAACTCAAGAAAGTAGTGCCATATATGATATATTCATGAAGATAAATCACCATTTGGGTGATTTCTATTCACTATCCAAGGTAAGACAAATATGAAATGTTAAGTGAAATGCATCCATAAAATTTTTACTTCCTTGGCAATTTTCTTGGAATACTCCTAAAAGGGTCTCATTCTCTGTGAGTAAAAAAAAAAAATTCCCTTTTTACACAGTGGTGTACAACCAGAACATAGAACTAGCAACCCAAAAGGAGATATAAAGGGGCAGAGGTCTATCATTAGTTTGGGTTCTTCAGATCCATGGATATCTAGACTTTGTTTTTTAGCATGGACTCTCACTTGGCGGGCAGATGGTACACCTGATGATCCAAAACAAGCACATATTTGTCAAGTCAGAACCAAAAGAAAGCCATAACTCACCCTTGGTAAACTACAAAGTGTTTCCTCTTGCATGTTTAAGAGAATAAAAGTGGATCCTACAACACTTAAATGTTCACCACTGTGCTTTCTCCAGGCTAAAATGAATGCCACATTTCACTGAAGTGTAAAGTCTTGGTTATTTTGTTCTTGGATTACTACTTGTCTGTCCCCTTACCATTCCAAAATCAGCCCCAATGGTTCTCTCTCCATTTCTTTTGCGGACGAGATTGCTAAAACATAGAAAAGTTAACTGTCTCAGCTAGTTAGTGGCAAATCCTGTAGTTAACATTAAACACCTGTTTAGCTTTCATATTAAGCTTTTCTTAAATTTTGACATTAAAAAAACAAAGAAGAGACAAGCAATGATTAATGCAAGGTGACTGATAGAAGAAAATTCTGAACTAGCCAATGAAAGAGAAACACAGAAGCCCTTTTGCAGCTCATCAGAGATTTCCACTCCTAAGTTTGAGAAATATTAATGTAGCTATCATACATGATACCACAGAAGGTAAGTTTCAGTGTGAATAAGAATAAAGAGAATACAGCAGATTTTTTTTCATTCCTCAAATCTATCCTTATCTGCCTCCTACAATGCATATCAACTCAAATGCTGGATAGGTATTGAAAAAAAATTTCTGAATTTAAAATCCAAAGGACTCTGACATTTTTCGCACATAAAATTGGATAAATGGTTTATCTCACTATAAATAAATAAGATTTGATTTGATGGTTACAAAACAATTTATTTACAAGTTAGTATAGTGGAAAAAACATTAGGAGATTTAAATTACTCCAGCTCAGCTCATAAACTAGCTGTCCATTAACTACAAAGATTATTTTGTATTTATAGTTGTATATCCATTCCTACAGTGATCCACAGAGTGCATTGTACATAGTAATGGAATAAAAAATGTTTGTCAAATGAATGGATCAATAATGGGTAAGATTGACTCACTGCAACATGTAAATTAATTCATATATTCTTATATTTTAAGGATGTTACAAACTCAGATATTACTAAATAAAATGACTTTTAATTTCCTTTGAATTAAGTGCTTGCTACTTTACTTTCACCTTGGGGATTCTTATATTGAAGCCATAATGATAATAATTGAAAGATGACAAAAAACATTTTTCCCAGAATGAGATTACAATGCAATTACAAAAGATATTTAAGGGTTCAAGAGGGACGCCATAAAGATTGGAGTTCCAGACCATCATCAGGAGGTATCTCAAAAGAATTTTCAGGCTTGGACCCACCTCCAAGTTAAATGGCAAAGTTAATTATAATTGTAATGCCAATTAAAGCAGGCTAAGTTCCAAAAGAAGCTGGCAAAGAACCAAGGACAAGATAAATTTATAGAGAAAAATTAAAGACCAGGTGCTTCGTATCACTGATATTCTAATTTAATGGCTGACAGGTGCAGTTGTGGAGTGGGGTAGTTCTGACTTTGTGTGTAGGTATAGTACTCATAATACTTTGGACAGAGTGAGGAGAAAAGGAGAGAACTTTCTAGAAATATGATTTTAGGCCTGAAACATCACTAGGCCAAGTGGCAGACACCTAATTTTGTCCTGCACCTGCACCAGCTTTAAGCACCTCATTATTGTTGCTCATTAGTCTCAGAAACTCTGTTATCATTGACCAATAGGCTGTTATCTGATAGCCAGCAATATTTGTAGCCATAGCATCTTAGTCATATAGAGTAAACTGGAGCAAGATAGCCTGGGTGAAGAAATATATCACTTCCAACTAAATGATTCCCAAGGTCAGGTGGTCTTAAGAGTTATTGTTACATCCTTCCTAATGGCTGCACCACATCATTTACAGTGTTCAAATTTGAGGAAAACTGAACTTAGGGAGAAACATTTTATTCTGTAGGATAATTAATGGGGAAAATGAGTGTCAGAAGTGTTGATGACATTATTAACGCATATGTGCTAAATATTGTATATAATGTTTTAGAAAATCATTAATTTTCTTAAGTAAAGGAAAGGAAAAGTAAGGAAGAAGCACTACTGAATTTAGTTTGCTTAGTAATAAAGAATAAGCAAAGTAAGTTTGCTTATTCTCACTGAATCTAGGAAAATAGCTCTTGGTGTGTAAAAAACAAAAACCTGTCATCATAAGTGATAATTTTTTTTTTTAAAAATCGTCTTTCTAATTTTTCCTTCTTTTTTCTTCTACTTTCTTCTCTCTCTCCATCCCCTCTTTCCTTCCTTCTCTCCTTTGTTTCTTTCATTCATTGATTCCTTCTTTCTAAGAAAAATATTGTCTGCCCAAATATATAGAGATTTAAGAAAAACAATCAAATGCTGACCTTAAATTTTTAGAGGATAATCTGCTCATCCATTAAAGCTGAATTAGCTTTGCAAGGGCACCAAGGAACTATTTCTATTTGATCTCATCCAGTTCACTTAATGATTTTCTGTTGCCTTAGGAGAATTCGATCAAATTAAACTGAAGCATAAAGACAACAAAACTAATGAAGCAGCATAACAATAAAATACGAAAAACAAACCCAAACATGAGAACCTTGTATTGTCCTTTGGCAACAAATTATAGGATCAGAAAGTATAGGAAATATCATAGAAATGGAAATTTCATTGAAGACTAAATCTAATGGCCCTACTGGTGATTTTAATAATGTGGTTTCAAGAAATAATTAGAAATTTGTATAGGAATATGTTTATATATTTAAGCTGGAAAGATCTTCAGATCTCCTTAAGTCCATCTTTGAATCCATCTCTTTAATTTTCTAGATAGTGAAACTGAAACAAGGGGAAGTAATTCAAATTTCAAGTATAGATAGCATCAATGGCAGGATGTAAGTGACCCTAGTCTTT
>JAJPUD010003018.1:182004-197691 GCA_023553655.1 Myrmecobius fasciatus
GAAAGAAAGAAAGAAAGAAAGAAAGAAAGAAAGAAAGAAAGAAAGAAGAGATAGATAGATGCCGGTAGTCTTATGGCAAAAGTAAAGGATAGCTATTGGACAAGCAAATACTTGATGATAATTCATTAAATATCTGAAGAATGAGAGAAATGCCTCCACCTTTTGGAACAGTCTTTTTGAAAAACTTATGAAAAGATATAGGCATGGATCTCTTGGGATAACGAGGTATGGATGGGCTATGATTAGAATGAGTAGAGGTAGTACCACGTTAATAGGTTGCCGGATCCATTGAGGAATGAAGAATATAAAAAGGTAAAACTTAAACTTTAATTTGCTTCCTTTGTTCAAGTCCTAAAAACTTTCAGAATAAATAGTTGAGAAAAAGCACATTTATTTTTTTCTGTTGTAGACATTTCATTGTCAAACACAGGATTGTTAAATATGATGATAATAGCTAGTATTTATTTAAGAATTTAAAGTTTTCAAAATACTTGGAAAATACGTCATTTAATCCCTTCAATAATCTTGGGAGGTAGTTACAATTATTATTCCATTTTATTAATGAAGAAGTTGTGGTGAAGGCAGGTTGAATGATTTGCTCCGGCACACACAATTAATGAGACTGGATTTGAATACAAGTCTTCCTGCCTTCAGTTCCAGCATTCTATTTATTTCACTGCTTAGCTGTATGGATTTACAGAGAGGAACAATGAGTTGTACAGAAAAGATTTGCAGTTTCATGTGCAATAATCTTTTAAAAAAATTATACTGTTGTAGAACTGTTTATTTTATTAATAATAAAATAAATCAAATTAAAAAAAGACATCCCTAAAAGATATGATGTTTGTATATCAAAAACATTGTCTCGGGAATTGCTGTTCTCTTTATCTTAAATATTTATCATTAATTTAAAGATTGACAAACTACATATTTGACTTTTTGTTGGCATTGTGGAATAGAAAGCAGTATGTAATTTTATGGCTGATAGAAAAGTTCAATTGTCACTTAATGTTGAGTTTATTCAAGAAAAACTATATCCAAATGTATAATTTGATACTTTAGAAGATTCATGACATCATCAGTGAAGATACTCCCATCTTCAATGCATACCATTATTTTTCATCTTGTATCTCCTTATCTTATTCTATCCTATATGCCAATGATTAGGGATTTCATCACTGAGGGGACCTATCTGGAACATATAGTTATGCCAATTGTTAGAAACCTTCTTAGAAAATTGACTGAGGATCTGAAATGTAAAGTGCCTGACACATGCTCACACAAACAGTAAGTGCCAAAGATGGGTATTTACCTCTTTAAAATACTACACCATACTGCCTCTTTAAGCTCTTGGCCATATCATCCTTTATATCCTCCATTGAAATGCCATCCATTATGTTAGGGGTCTTCTTCCTTCCTTTTTATCTTCAATATCTTGTAAGTACCAGGACAGGACTCAGATTGCCCATCATCCCTAATTCTATTTGATTGGTCCTCCTCCTTTTCTAAACATAGGATTGGAGAATCATGATCCTAAAGCTGTAAGGAAACTCAGAGCCCAATGAATCCAATCCCATAATTTAACCAACCCCATTAAAATAATTTATTCAACTGCATTAATTTCCTCATAAGGAAATCAAGAGTAGGAAGATTAAGTGGCTTTCTAAAGTCAAGCAAAGGAAGAATACTTCAAAAAAATATGGTAGATATTTTCTGTGATTCTGGATGATACATATTTGCCTCACTTCTTATATACATCCTTGGTTGCACTTATGATCAATCTCTCCATTATTCTTTTGATCACCTGAAATTCTGATTGTTCAATTATTGATCAGATTTGATATGATTATTTTAAAGTATAATTATGTCCTGAATCATAACTCTAGGAAATGGATGATTCAGAACCTTAATCTCTACTTGTGATTTTAAATAGTTTCTTTCTCTTTTCCTAGCTACTTCTGCAGCAAACTCAAGTTAATCTGTGAAATATCTAGCTATATCTTTTTAAAAATTGGGTTTAATAGCCTCAATAATTAAACTTCCTGGATTCAAACCCAGAGGACAGTTTGGAGGATATAAAATGAAATGTTTCACTGACTTTCCACACAGTTCCAAAAAAAAAAAAATAAATTTGCCTATAAACTAACAAGATCTGATTTGGGAGCATTGCATTATAATAAGGTAGTTAATTTTTTTTTCTTTCCAACATTAACGATGCTTGAAAGATTCCTATCAGCCCAAACATGAGGCTCTCTTCAATCTCATAAGGCATTTAATAATTGGTTACCTCAGCAGTACATTTTTTAAAAAGGTTGTTTATACTTGGTTGACAATTACTCTTCCATAAAAATGAAAGAAAGAATTAAAAGTCAGTATTGCTTGGCAAGTGTTAGAATAATTAGTTTGCTTTTCCTGTCTAGCAAATATGCTAATTCCCACCTTAATTGTATTCTCCAGAATTTGTGTCAAGCAAAGTATGAAGTTTTTAGTCACAACATTCATACATCAGAGGGACTTGGACTGAAATGTCTGTGAGTGTCCAAATGGGAATCTCTGCCAAATGAGAAAAATGGAAACTAGAAGGATAACAATCTGTGCCTCAAATTTGTAATAGGTTTTTCTAAGAAAAATAATTTATTGTTTTATCCCCTTTCCAATCCAAGTTAGTGCTAACTTTGGTTGTTTCTTTTTCAAACTACAAACCAGCTTCAAAGAGAGAAAAGATAGTATTGGATGATCTTCTCTCTTAGTAAATACACCATTTTCCACTTAATTTTTGGAAATAGGTTTTTCATTTTAAAAATATTTAGTTGATGCAGGCAGAGCAAAAACAGAATTTGAGGAAAAATACAAAAACCTTTCTGGCTGACCCTAGAAATTTTGCTTAAATTTAAAAGTTTTAACTTTCCACCTTAAAGCAAAGAGAAACCAACAATCGATTGACTCCCATTTACACAGAATAGTTGGGGAACATCCCATCTTATCCCTGAATATTATATTTAATGGAGTTACCATTCCTGGATTTTCAATTTTCAAACAATGTCTATGCATAAAACTAACTGTTTAATGAGAAGATTAGTCATTCACAAGGCACATCAGGATTTTTACCTTATTTTGGTCATCAAAGTTCATTAGTTCTGGAGCAGTAAGGAACCTCAGAAGCTATCTATTAAATATCCAGATGAGAAAATGGAACACGAGAATTTAAATGACTTGACTGAAATCACAGAAGTAGTAATTTTCAGAGGAAGAAATAAACCTAAGTTTTCAGCCTTCAGGGAAGTACTTATTTGAATTTACTGTTACTTCACTGGGGTAAGGGAATGGCATGCCTTTGACCCTTTCTCTCACTATTCTTCTAATTCCAGTTCAAATTTCCCTTTAAATTTCCCTTCCCAATTATAATCATCTGGTCTCATTACCTTTTCTCCACATCTATTGCTACTGAACTTAACTTTTTTTTTTGTTCTCATCACCTTTGATCCTACAACCTCTACAATTTCTTTTAATCCATTATTACTATTCTAGCATTATTTGCCCTTCTCCTTAGTCCTGAACTTCTCTTCAACTCCTAAGAAAAGAATTTCAATAGTGTTTTGGATTCTGTTTTTTAGTCTTGTGCTTTGACCTTCCATTGTTTCTGTTACAATCCCGTTGGGTAACCCCCAACATCTGTTTTCTCCATTTCTACTCTTGCTCAGTCAAGTGAAGCTAGAGAAAATCATGAAACCTTTTTGATTGGTATCTGCTACAAATTTATTCTATTTAAACTCAATTAGGCTTTCACTGTTGCATGGTAATACATTTAATAATCTCTTAATGGCCACCCTATTGCTTCCTCCAGGGAAGTCAGGCAATGCTCATTAAACCTCTCTCCCTACTCCACCTGCACTAATGTGAATAATCTCACATCCTATTTTTAAGAAAAATTGAAGATGCCAGACAGCAGGGTTTCATCAGACTCTACCTTCATACTTTGAGGCTTCCTATTCATTCAATCTCTCCTTAACTTTAATTGTAAAGAAAAGGATAGATATTGCTAAAGGCAAATCCTCCCTCTAAATCTTCTGTGTTATTACTTTGTTTCTTCTACAATGATGAAACTGGATTTTCAAATAGTCAACAAATTATATGGGATTGTGTATTTAGGGTTTGAAGAAGATTTAAAGATCATCTTATTCAACTCCCCTATCCCATTTTATAAATGAGGAAATCAAGAACTATCGTAATGAAGTGACCTGCCTTACTATGATTATAGCCAATACAACTTTAGTTAGATATAATTAAAATAGTAATAACTGATATAGTAATTAATATAGAAATTATATAGAGAAATTATATTCTAAATATAGAACTATTTACATATTAATATCACCTATATTAGCATTAAATTACATATAATATATTTGTCATATTACATAATATACATATATTACATAATCATATGTAATATACTTAGTATATAATATATAGCTATTGTCTATAGATATATGATAAATAGCATATAATAAATTTATAAAATATATAGAGGTGATTATATAGCAAGAGAAGGTTATTCTCCAGGAGTTCAAGGATACCTCCACTGTAAGTAAAGGGAATAGATTAACCTGTTATTATCACAGGGTCTCTCTGTCTCTATGTCTCTGTCCCTGTCTCCCTCTTCCTCTCCCTCTCGTTCTCTCTGTCTCTCTTTCTCTGTGTGTGTGTCTCTCTCTCTCTCTCTGTGACTCAATTTCTGTCTCTTCTCTTTCTGTCTTTGTGTGTGTGTGTGTCTGTCTCTGTGTCTCTGTGTCTGTCTCTTTCCTTGTCTCCCTCTCCCTCTCCCTCTCCTTCTCTCTGTCTCTGTCTCTATCTCTCTTTCTCTGAGTGTGTGTGTGTCTCTCTCTTTCTCTCTCTCTCTGTCTCTTTCTTTGTCTCTCTTTTCTCTGTCTCTCTCTGTTTCCCTCCCTTTTCCTCTTCCTCTCCCTTTCCCTCTCTCTTTGTCTCTATCTCTCTCTGTGTCTCTGTCTCTGTTTCTCTTTCTGTCTCTTTCTTTGTCTATGTCTCTGTCTTTCTTTTTCTCTCTGTTTCTCTGTGTGTGTCTCTGTCTCTATCTCTGTCTCTTCTCTTTCTGTGTGTGTGTGTCTGTGTCTCTCTTTCTCAGTCTCTTTCTTTGTCTCTCTGTGTCTCTGTCTCTCTCTGTGTCTCTTTTCTCATCCAACTTAATAGGCTAATCCTTCACCTGAAAAATGGTCTACTTGAGAGCCAGTGTAGCTTCAGAAAGAACTGAGGAATGGTTGATATGGTGTTTGCTGCACGACAACTTCAGGAGAAATGCCAGGAGCAGAACAGAAGTCTATACACTATCTTGGTAGATCTGATCAAGACTTTTGATAATGTTGGTCAGCAGGATTTATGGAAAACCATGAAAATGTGGCTGCTTGGAGTTCATCAGTATGTCGATTTCATGATAACATGCTCTCCTGGATTCTGGGACAAGGAACAATGCTCTCCTACTTTCCCAGTCACCAGTGGAGTGTGAAACAGGGCTGTATGCTTGCTCCTATGCTTTTTAGCATGATGTTTTCAACCATGTTTTCAATGCCTTCAATAAAGACAAACATGGAGTCAAGGTCAGCTTCCACACTGATGATAAATTCTTCAACTTGAAAAGGGTATAAACGCCAGGATGAAAGTGGAAGGATTATTGGTCAATGATTTTGTTTGTTTGTTTATAGATAATTGTGCACTCAATGCAGCCTCTGAAGCAGAGGCAGTAAAGTATAGGTTAATTCTCTATTTGTGCTAATTTTGGTCTAACACTTAACATTAAGAAAATAGATGTGCTCCATCAGCCAGCATCACACAATCCATATGTGGAGCCGTTGGTTACCAAAAATGGAGAAATTTTGAATTGTGGATAAGTTCCCTTATCTTGGCAGTATACTCTCCAGGGATTTACACATTGATAATGAAGTTGACACATGCATTGCCAGAGCTGTCACTGATTGGGAAGCTCCAAGGAAAATGTGGGAGAAAAGAGCTATTAGACTACCAGACTGAAGGTCTATAGAGCCATTGTGCTAACCTGTTGTGGTCTGCCTATGAAATCTGGACAGTATACCAGCACCATGCTGGGAAACTGAATCATTTCCATTTGAAGTGTCTAAGGAAGATTTTCTGAAACTTTCTCAAAGGACACTGCCAAGCATTCAAACTCTACTGCAGAGAGCCCCACTCTGATGGACTGGTCATGTTGTTTGAATGCCAAATGTACATTTGCCCAAAAGATTATTTTATGGAGAATTGACACAAGAAAGCACTCGCATGGTGATCAGAAAAAAATGGTACAAAGATACTCTCAAGAACTTTAGAATTAATTGATTATGTGGCATGGGAAACACTGGCATAGGATTGCCCATCAGAGAAGATGGCTTTGCTCTATGAGCAAAACAGAATTAAATTAGGTCAGAAGAAATGCAAAATGCATAAAATTAGTGAATCTACCCTAAATGTGCACACGGACTGTTTATGATCAACCAGTGGTGGAACATACTGAACTTATACTAGTCTGGTAAGCCATATTCAAACACAATGGAACTTAACTCTAACATAGTGATATAATTTTGGTCCTCTTTGAGAATGAAGGGCAACAATAAAATAATTGTATATATAATTATATACACATACATACATAAATACCTGGGTACATAGATATGTCCATTCACATACACTTATATTTATCTTCTTCGAAAGTGTATGAATTCAGTATTTGAGGCATTTCAAGAAAAAAGCACATTAGCATTTGACTCTTGCTCAGTACTCATCACATTTGGTGGTTTTCTTGATTGAGCAGTAGGGCCGTGAGGCTGGCCAGGAGTCCTTGCCCCTGACATTGCTGTTATTGCCCTCAGCTGAGGCAGTTCTTCCCCAGCAAAGGCGGTGGTGACCGTGATTGTCAGGTTGGAGTCCTCCATGCTGAGGTTTGTGGGCAGGCAGGTCAAGGGCCATTCCTGCAGGATGATGTGGGGACATGGAGCTGCCAGAAAGCTCCGCAAGAGAAGAAACAGCAGGAACAGCGGCAGGGCTCTGTTAGCAGCAGCGGCAGCCCCGATGAAGGCAATGGCATGAAAGGACCCAGGATTCTTGGCAGCCCTGAGGCCGGGCAGCCAGAGCCCTGGGCACCAGAGGCATGGGACCATAGTGTCTGCCTTCACAACTAGCACCCCTTTTCCAAGGAAGCTTGAATGGGTGGTATGGGGAGAGTATAAAGGTTGAGGTTCCACTCAGAAAGTGAGCTGGATCAAGAACAGAGTGGCCCAGGGGCAGCTAGGTGGTGCAGTGAATAGAGTGCCGGCCCTGAAGCCCGGAGGACCTGAGTTCAAATTTGACCTCAGACACTTAACACTTCCTGGCTGTGTGACCCTGGGCAAGTCACTTATCCCAAATTGCCTCAGTGCAAGAACAGAGGGGCCTGGCTGGGTTGGGCTGGCTTGTTTCTCGGCAAGTGGAAGCCTTTTGGGGGAACTGAGTGGGGAGCACAAGGAGGTTGTAGATTAGAGATGTACAATTCCTTTGATGCTCATCATTTTCATCACTCATTGTGCCTTCTGTAATAAAATAACAAGGACTATCAAGGTACCACTGTACACACACACACACACACACACACACACACAGTATTAAAACTAATTATAGTAAATAAAAGTGGGGATTGAAGCTCAAATTCACTGAAATCATATCCAGCACTTTTCCCACTTCTCCACATTGCCTCCTCCTCCTCCTCCTCCTCCTCTTCTTCTTTCTTTCTTTTTTCTTCTTCCTCCTTCTTCTTTCTTTCTTTCTTTTTTCTTCTTCCTTCTTTCTTTTGTCTTCTTCCTTCTTCTTCTTCTTCCTTCTTCTTCTCCTTCATTCTGATTTATCTTTTATCTCTTACTCTATTTGTAAGAGAATAAAACTGTTTTTTTGGATGCTCCCCTCCCTTTTTTTTTTCTTTTCTTCTCTCTCCTGTCTCCTTTAGCATTAAGAGAATTTAAGAATCTGGCTCTAATTCTGCTTTTTAAATCATTCCTTATATTACTCTCTCCGTGTGCTTTGGGTACACACACTAAATGGAAGTACTCGTAATGTTCCACCACTTCTTGTCTCCACATATTCTCCTATGGAATGGATTCCTTAAAACCTATATTATGCAAATATGTTTACATAACATGTGTTAAATGAGAGCTTATTGAATTGATAGGATATATATATTCAAGATAAATAGGATATAGAGGTAGAAGGAACTTTAAGTATCATCTCATCTTGCTCCTTCATCTTATATATAGAAAATGGAGTCAGTGAAGCTTACACATTAAACAGCAAATAGCAAAACTCTGATTAGAATCTGATTTGAGTCCAAATCTACATGGATCTTAATTTCATATGATATATTTTATGTTATAGCCATTAACTTTAAGTAACAAATACTTATCAGTATGATTATGTGACCATCAACCAGTCATTTAACCAAAAGTATCCCAGGCAGCTTTCTAAATTGTTGACAACATGTACCAATCTGCATTGTGGAGGGAGATTCCTCTTTAGAAGTTCACTGTACAAATGGATTCATTAGTCTAGCTTAAAAGAAATTCTGACAATTATAGCAGCACCTTGAATTATTTTGTGGAATATATTTCTAGTGTAGCTTCTTGCCTCTTTCCTCTTTCTAATACCTTCCCTTTTTTTAAAGAAATTATTTTTCATAGGTCACAATTACTCTTTCTAAATTCTGGCATCTTGGATTAAATGCCTCATTTCTTTCTTTTACTTTGTAATGTGGCAAAAGGATGGGATATAGCACATGATTTGATTATTGAAAGACCAATTAGAAGTGGGGAAACTGCCTCAATATCCAGACTGAGAAGACAGAAAAGAGACTCACAAGAAAAAAAAAAAAAGGAGCTTTGGATAAAGTCTTCCATGCATTTTTTGCTGATACAATGGGAAGATGTGAGGTAAGTGATAGTTAAGTTAGATAGGCTTACAATTAGTTGAATAACTTGACCTAATGTGTAATGAATGAATAAATCTAAGCTTCCAGGAAGGTGGTGTGTTCTAAATACACCTAGCTGAACTATTGTCAAGGCTGTATCTTTCCACCTTGTCCACTTTACTGAAAAATGTTTATAGCATACCCCTGGTCTAAAGAGTACCCTTCCTTGATCTAATAGTTTAATAACTCTGTCCAAAATGAAAGGAAAAAAAGGAAGGAAGGGAAGGAGAGAAGGAGAAAGGGGGGAAAAAGAAAGAAGAAAAGAACAACTAAGAAAAAGATTTCTATTCTAGAATACCACTGAGGACTTAGAGAGATTAAGAATGTGACTTTTTTACATGCTGAAAGAAATGATTCTAAATGAAAAATTTTAAAAAGAACTATAATAATTGCTGCTATTGGCATAGTTCTATGAGGCTTGAAAAGCATTTTACAAATATCATCTCATTTTATTCTTACAATAACTCTGGGAAGGTATTTATTATTATCCTTACTATTTTATTAACAGATGAAAAAACTGAGGTAGGGTTAAGAAACTTGCCAAAATTGTTCAGCCAATAAGTATCCTAGAACAAATTTAAATTCAAATCTTCTTAATTCTAATCTTAGAACCCTATTCATTGTACCACCTACAAACTATAATTGTTTGTATCAATGTTTAGTTTAAATTTTCCATGAAACTATTAATTTTTTAAAAGTCTTTACAATTTCAAATAAGTTCTATATAGAGTATTAATTTCAAATATCTTAACCTTCTGGGGAAATAATTTTATTCTCTTTATCAAACAATTCTTCTGAATGTAATTGAGTGTTGAATATCAGATTAAAAACTATTGCTTCCTAGTATAATTATGAACATATTTTGACCTGTACTCATGTTTTTGAGCAGTGTATTTCATGTTTGGCTTAGGGATTACAGTACCTGAACCAGATTCATAAGTGTGTCTCTGAAGTGTCCAGAAGTCTCTGAGTAAATGTCTTGCTGAAGGTCACTATTGTATTCTGGGGAAGAAAAAGCCTGTGTTAAAAAGAATGATTTATTACAGGCCTCCATATATGATGTGCTTGGAATACTCTAGTGATAATTCTCTAGAAACAGTAGGTTCAAAGCTCAGGAAATATATTTTGACTGTTGACATTTATCTGTCTTTTAACACCTTCTCCTCAGAAGTAATCATTAAGGATCACAGCAAAGAAACAACCAGTTAGCTTTTCTTGCTCCCTTATAATACTTTCACAAACACTGATAAACACTGCTGGCAGATTTTTAATAATGACTTATTTCAAACTTAAAAGGAATTCCGATTTTTGAGATATAAGGAAACAGAAACAAAACAAACCACCTCCCTGCAAATATTTGGAATGATTTATATTATTTTAAATTTTCTGAGTGATGGTGCCTCCTACAGATTTCACTGGGAAAATCCTATACACACACATATATATATGCATGCATAAATATGAATGCATACATGCATGTTTTGCACACATGCATGCATATATACATGTGTGTATTAAATATACATGTGCACACACACAAAATGATTATTTAGTGATTGTCTCTTGAATGTCCCTTGATATTCAATTTCAGATCAAGGATGATAGAGCAGTTTCAATGGCATTCAAGCATACTGGAAATAAAAATAGCTTACATATGTATGTTGAAGGTTTGAATTGGGGTGACAGATAGATTATTACTGAATAAATAAAGCAAAACAATGAGTTGAGACAACTGTACTGATAATTACTCAAGATATAAAAAGGAAAAGCTTTGATTGGATATGAATTAACAAAATTCATTGAGATGAATTATTTTATTGAATTCATTAGGTAAATTGCTAAATTAAGATCTATTTTGTCTATGCAGAAACCATCTATTTTCCCTTTGGGTAGCAAGCAAACATATGCTGATAAAACAATAGAATTATATTTACAATTGAAGGGATCTTAGATGTTATCTTGTCTATCTCTCTACTTTGACTTAAATAAAACCTAAAAGATAAAGTGACTTGCTCATTGTCACAGATTTTTGAATGCAGGTCAATTTACCTCCAAATCCACTGTACTACTTGGTCTCCCAAGAAACAACTGCCTCAGGATATTAGAAAGTACCTGGTAAGTTTCTTGACTGGGGAAGAATTTGTCTATGAATTACTAACTATTCCCAAAGAATTTTTTTTTATTTAACCTTCTTCTCCATGGAATCAAGTCATCACCAGACATTAATATTGATTGAGAGGCTGCTTTCAAGGATATTTAAAGTAACAGCATATTTCGTTGGAATTTTCAAAGTATTTAGTACATAGCAGGCACTTAATATGTGCACATTGGCTTGAGCTAAACTGGAGTTTCTATTTGCTTTATATGCAAAGAAAAAAAGTCTGCCATGTATATGTAATTATATGTATATAAATATGTATATAAACATTACGCAAATAGTATGCTTCTTTCATTTGGAAAATTTCTCCATTTGTTCTTGATGCTAATATATCAATGAGGCAATTCTCTTCTGTGCCTGCTCCCTAGAAGAAAAAATAAAATAAAACAATACAAAATAGAGAAAGACAAATACTGTGGATTAATAGTTCAGAAGGTATTTAAATAAGGAGATAGTTACATAAAATTGAATGACAAATGTTTATCACTCCAGCTATATTACAATAATTCTTTTTGACTGAGCTTGGAAGAGGCATGCTGAGTTCATTGAGATGGGACATTTGCAGTGTGGAAATAAAGGTAAATCAATACTAGTAGTTGAGTAAATTTGATTTGTAAGGGTAGAATTCTGGGAATCAACTCCTAGAGAGAGACTAAGTAGCTTCTGACCTAGGGTCGAGTGACTTCTAAGACTGCATGTATTTCTTTGGCCATAGGTGGGTTCAATTCAATTTAATTCAATTCTACAAGGATTTATTCAGTTTTGCCAGCTGCCTAAGTCACCCTACCAGTGCTGAGTATTCAAAGGAAAATTTAAAAAAAAAAAGTAAAACAAAGAAAACAAAGAAATATTCAATAAAAATAAAACACTCATAGGATCAAACATTGAGAGTTGGAAAGAACTTAAGCCCAATCTCCTTATTTTATGAATGAGCAACTGAGTCCCAGAGAGCTTAAATAGTTTGCCTACCCTAGGTCACTTAGCTAGTAAATATCTGAGGCAGAATTTAAATTAAGACCTTTCCGATTCCCAATTCAGCACTTTGCCATGAACTCAATGAGTTTATATTCTATTCTGATTTTGATAGAGGTCAGATTATTCTATCAGTGACTCAATGATTAGTGTGAGAATTCAGAAAATACACTGTCTCCTCCTTACACAAGCCTATTACAACACCTGGCACTGATTCTTTACAAAAGGCTTGTTGATTGACTAGTGAGCATGCAAACATTTGAATTTTTCAGGGTGTTGTTTTCTCTTTCCTTCTCACTTGGAGAATCACTATTTCTCAGATAACCACGCTGAAAAAGAAAAATCTACTGGGTCAGAAAATAAAACAAAACCAAAAAACTTACATGCTGTAAGTGGCAGCATGATCTAGTCCAGTGGCATCCATCTCAAATAGAAATGGGTGTCACTAATCCATATATAAAGATTCTTGCAAGAACACTTTGATTTAGTTTGAAAATCTGATATTATCTCTTATTGCATTTTTATTTGTTGTATTACATATTTCCTAATTATATTTTAATCTTATTTGGATTGCATTCTAAAGTATGGTGGGCTGTATATCTGACACCTCTTATCTAATCCAGGACTTCTTAAATTTTTTCCACTTGTGAGTTTTTTTCACCTGAGAAATTTTTATATCACATTGATATATAAAGTAGATAAATAAATATTTACCAATAATAAATCATAACTTCACAACCCCTCATTTGGTTATATAAATCCATATGGGATAGTGACACATAGTTTAAGAAGCTTTGATGTAGCTAACCCCTTCCCTTTTTTTTTTTTTTTTTAAACATTTGAGCAAATTGAGTCCCAGAGTAACTTGGTTAAGGTCAAGCAAGTAGTAAGAAGGAAAGAGGGAATTCAAACTTAGTTCTTTCATTCTAAAGCACCAACCTACAACAGAACAGTAGGTAACAGTTACTATAACCAGAATTTGATAGTGCTGGTATTTTGGTTTCAGGGAGCAATTGAGATAGGATAATTGTAGATCAAATGAGATGGAATAATGCTCCTTTGGGCCAAGTGAAGGATTTAATCCTTTGGGAAAAAAATTATAATCTTTATCTTCTTCTGTGGTCTGCTAGATCTTAACATAAAAGGCCCAGGTCAGTTATTTCCTTTCTATGTTATCACTGGGGTTAGACAGGTTGTCTTAAAATGAATTTAAACAGCAATATATTGTATAAAAAAATCTTTCCATCTTTGCAGTTGAAACTTCAGTATATGAACTTCTTTTCTTAATAAGGTCTTGGTGACTGGGTGTTAAAAAAGTCAGTCCTAACCAAACTTTTCCCCTAATTCATTGCGATTAATCTGTATTAATAATTAAAATAGTAAGGATGAGATGATAACATTCATATAATACTTTAACATTTTCAAAATGTGATGATTTCTTCTTTATAAAATTAATGGGTTCTGATTTTTTGTGCCTACTGATATGAATGGCTCTGTATTAGCCTCCTCTTAGGTTTAAGAATTTTTGACAGTATTTTCTAAATGGACTATAGGAAGATCTGAGGTACTATTATTGTGGGAAAATCTTTTCTTTCATGCAGATTATTTAAAAAACAGGGACCAGAGAGTAGAGATTAGAACCCAGATTAGCAATCTAACATCCATTCATTGCCTTTCTAATACTTAGCAATACTTATTATGTTCCTTGGATTCCATTCCATAGAGGGCAGGGGCTGTTTTTTGCTGTTTTTTTTTTTTTAATTTTAATCCCCAGAGCTATGTGTCATTGCCTGTCATAATATATATATATATATACATTTACATATACATATAATATGTATATGTATATATCTAAAATGAATGTTTATTGATTGATTAATTTGGAAGTGTTTAATAAAAATAATATAAATATATTCATATGAAAAATATAAATCAATGATTAAATTTGAATTCACTGACAAAAATTTGATACCAGATGTATTTCATAGGTCTTAGCCAAATACCTGACGTGGATAGAATTGACATGAATTTTAATAAAACATAAAATAGTTCCAAGTGTAGGGAAGATTTTAATGATGTTTATTCTGGCCCTCAGTGATAACTACCAACTGGTAGTTGCTTCACATACTCTCTGTTCACAGACTGTGATGGTCTCTTCTGCCAACTAATTTTGGAAAGATTTCAGAAGTCCTACTGATATTTCACTAGAAGCTTTAAAAGGAAGAAGGAATGCACAATCACCAAAAAAGCAGCAACAAAGAAAAAAAAAAACCCTTAATAAAATCTATAATTATTTTATTTTTTAAATGACTTTCTTTAAAGAAAAAAAACCACTTAATTGTTCAAAATGGAAATCCAGATGCTTGGGAAAGCATAGGAGAAACTTAAGGTCTTTTCAAAATAAATAGACAATAGGGCATAAACATTTCATCTCTGATTCTGTTTACTATTTATACTTGATGTGCTAAAATGATTACCAACTATTTTTAAGAGCAGAATATTACTTCTGCCCTCCTTAATATGACAACAAACATAAATCATATTGCACAATGCATTTCTCATTTCTCATTAGGGCTCATTTAGAAATGGCCTTTATAACATTTGAGGGTCCTGTTAAATGTCAGAGAGCTAGAGTAATAAATGTGATTACAGGCAAAAAATATCTTAGAGTAGTTCCCAGGGTTTTAGAGAGTGGATAAGTACCTTCATGGCATGCCAGAGTTCATGAGCATCATAAGATGGTGGTGGATACATCAGACCAACCATAACATCCTTAAAATGCCCAGAAAGATTCTCCTTCAGGTCTGCAATTAAATCCTACAGAGGAAAAACAAAACAATAAATCCATATGCTATACACATCATGGCATATCTACATCAGAGGCATGGTGGTTGAGGGGTCCAGAGGCCTTAGGTTCAAGTCCTGTCTCTGACATTTGTGACTCTAGGTAAATTAATTAAGCTCACAGAGCATCAAGAAACTCCCCAAGATTGTAAATTGCAGAAAAATTGCTGAGCGTGGATCTTAGGTTCATTGGCACATAGATTGAGAACTAGAAGAGACTTGAGATACCGATTAGTCTCATTCATTTTACAAATAAGGAAACTGAGGCTCAAAGAAATTAAAGCAAGTTATATATTCAATATAGGATTTAAAACCTATCTTGTCTCTAAATATAACGTCTTTCCACTGTAGCATGCTTCTTCTGCGTTAGATCAAAAATCTGTGACCTTATCTTTATTTATACAAATCATGGAATAGTGAAGAATGCATTTTGTGGACTCAAATAGTACTTCCTCTCCAATCCTTCCACAAGATAGGTATTTTCCTGTTCAAAATCGCAAATGATTTGGGAACAAACAAATTAGTTAATCTTGTTAGATTGAAAACTTCAAGATTCCTTTCTAATTAAATTTGCCCCATTATAAAAAAAAAAAAGTATATGCAGCAAAATATAGACAGGATAAAATTGTACCTTCCTCCATACAACCCCTCAAACACACACACACACACACACACACACACACACACACACACACACACA
>JAJPUD010003018.1:197701-213178 GCA_023553655.1 Myrmecobius fasciatus
ACACACACACACACACACACACACACACACACACACACACACACACACAGTCTTTGTCTTACTGTAAATATGAATAGCAATTGGAATCTAAATACACTTTACCTGGGCTCCCTTACATTAGTTACAGCTCTCCTAGTGTCCTTGATTGCTTCTGGAGGCCGGGAAGGGGGCAAGCTTTAGGAAACATTATTCTTTAAGTAAAAGTTTTTGTGTTTTGTTTTGTTTTTGCATCTTGATAATAATGACCCTGAGCGGAAAGGAATTGATTTTTCTATTGCCTAAGAGCTTATGTTATCTTTTGTGACTTAAAAAAATAATCTTTTAGGCATTCTGAATATCACAGCTAGATTATTATTGTAATGCATAAAAGAGCACAGGAAATGGAATATACATACATACATACATGTATATATATATATCTATATATATATATATAGATATATATATTTCCTCTTCTATAGTCAAGCAGGCATACTGGGTTTTCTTTGTTAAAATATGAAAATTAAAAATAAACAATGTTTTCCAAATTACAAAAATACAAAAATTGATAAGATTTTTCATTCTCAATCTTTTGAGGTATATTAACTGAAATATATGTACATATGACATATGTAAATATATATATATACATATACACATAATCTTTTGTAATATATTAAGCTTTTATTAAGACTACCAGAAAAAGGTTTATAAATCAATTCCACATGATTTAAAGATTAGCCAAAATGTGTAGATAATATTCTATCTTCCTTAATGTATTCAGGGTATTAGTTCAAATTTGTTCTGTTTATATATATTAAGATATCTTAGTGACATAGAAAAGCATAAAGGTTTTAAGAATGAAGAAAGAATAATCATAAGTTGAATTGTGTTACTAGACAAGACAATTATGTGCTTTTATGTTTCAAGTTAAAAGCCATTTATCTGCTAACTGAACAGTATGGATAGGAGGACCATATGATGTGTTTTTCTGAGCAATTGCTATTTCGAAGTTTCTGTCCTGTTGTCCGTATAAAAATGTCTTAGGAATTGAACTGTATCAGAAACTAGAGATTGAGAGAATCAAGACAATAAACATTATAATAAAACATACATAATTCAATAAACATTAAGAACTACAAAAGAAATTGGAATTAAAAAAAGACTTCAATTTACTGATCAAAATCAAGGACTTTAGCCTGTGAAATGTGACATAAGATTCTTGTTCTTAGGGGCTATGTTTCATTTTTTCTTTGTATTTCTAGTGCACAGTAGAGAATCTTGAATAATATTAAGCATATCAGCATAACTACTGATATGCTTTTTAATAAATGCTTGTTGAATGAAAGAAAGAATGAGTGAAAGACTATAGATCAAAAACAGTTATACTCTCTGTCATAAGGAATGAATTATCAAAATAAGAAAATATGGTATGAACCCATGAAATGATGGAATATTAATATGAAATAATAAATGTTTAACTGCTTATTTTTACTTTCAATATTATTTTTTACATATTTTGAGCTGCCATATAAATGATGGACAATAGTTATTATAAAAAGTTAAAATTGGGGCAGCTAGATGGCGCAGTGGATAGAACACCAGCCCTGAAGTCAGGAGGACCTGAGTTCAAATTTGGCCTCAGACACTTAACACTTCCTAGCTGTGTGACCCTGGACAAGTCACTTAACTTCAACTGCCTCAGCAAAAAGCCAAAAAAAAAAAAAAAAGTTAAAATGCTGGGCCAGATTTAATAAGATGAATCTAAAAGAGAGTAATGAAATCTTATTCTTAGATTAAGGGGGTAAAACAACAAAATTCACTATTATGAGATTGAGGAGGTGTGACTAGTTGACAGTTTTTCTGGAAAAAAAAACTATTTAGGGATTTCTGAAAAAAAAATTGGGCAAGAATCTGTATGTAAATGAAAAGTTTGGTTGTGACAGCCAAGAAAGTAAATGCAAATGTAGACTACATTAAGAGAAGCATGGGGTGCTGGAATAGGGAGGTGATAATCAGCTGTACTCTGTCAGACTTTATACCTACATCTAGACATCACATTTTAGAAGGTTCATTGATATTCTGGGGAATATGAAGAAGCATCTAAACATCACGTTTGGATCATGTTTGGAAAACCCTGCAGATATTGCCAAATAAGAATCATTTAAAGTTAAGAGGGGTTGTATGGCACATAGAAAACTTGGACTTGGGGAGATAAAACTATCTGAAAGGTTGTAAAATAGAATTGGACTTCTGCTTAGCCCCAGGGAGGAGAACTAAGATGTAAGAGGAAAATCATAAAGAATAAAATTTAGGCTTGAGGTAAAGGAAAGAAAACCCAAGCTCCTCTCAATTAATTCTCCTTCAAGAATAAGTAGGAGAGGGTCTTTCTAGTGAAGTTGTTGATTCCTCCTCACAGGAATTTTTGAGCATAAAGTCGATGTCTATTTGTCCACCATATTTCAGAGAATATTTTTTATTCTGGTTTGGTTTGTATTCAATGGCATTTTGAGATCATTCTCCATTCTGAGATATGTTCATGATTTCAGAGAAGAGCATGAGCTGAATGTGTGTAAGAAATATGCATCATTTTTGGAGGAAATGAAGTTTTAGCTAGGCCCTGGAGGATGGATATGATTCAAAAACACAGAGTATACATGGGGGTAGAGCATTCCATATGGTAGGAATCTGCAGGAGCAAATATAAAAGAAAGCATCTTTGTAGAAACAATAAGACCAGCCTTGATAGATAGTAGATCTTGCATGAGAAAGTAATGAGACACAAAATTGGAGAAGTAGAGAACTGAGAATAATTTGTAGAAGGCTTTGAGTGCCATGCTGAGAATATAGATTGTGTCTTGTTGATACTGAGGTCAGAAGAAAGAGCACAATGAGAGTTATATGCATTGATGATTACAGTTGAAGCTGTGAGAATGTATAACCATTCTAAGAGTGGAAAACCATAAGTGAAGGTCTAAGTGAAGACAGGATAAAGAAATAATAAAAGATATTTGGGGAAGGAGAGGTAGTTAGTAGATGAAGTGCCAGGACTGGAATCACAAAGATCTGAATTTAAATCTGATGTTAGATACTTATTAGCTGTGTGATCCTAGGTAAGTCTTAGGGAATTCCCTGTGAGGAAACTTTTTTGCCAAAGCATCTGAGCATGAACTCTGAAAATTTTGATGTTAGAATTATAGGTACTTACATGTTAAATGACATCAAGGGGTCACTCAGCCAGTATGTATCTGAAGCAGGATTTCCAACCTATTACTTTCTGACTGTTCAAGACCAGAAATTCTTAGCTACCAGGCCATGCTGCTCCCCCCAACAAGCAAATATTTATTCCCTGACCCTCCCTCATTATGCCCAACCTCAATGTCATGTTCTTGCTGGTAGTCATTACTTTTTCTAGTGAAAGAGTTCTTAACTTGGGGTTTGTGAACATTTTAAAAATGAGATTTCAAAAATTATATCTCAATACAGTTAGCTTCCTTTGTAATTCTTTGAATTTTATTTTATGCATTTAAAAGCATTTTTCAGCTTAATTTGTGATGTTCATTTTACAGATGGGACTTTAAAAATTCTAAAGCAGAAAGCATTTTGCAAAGGAAGAACTGGTAGACTTATAATACCAGGGAAACTGAGGTGAGTAGAGACTGATTTAAATTTTAAATGGAGAATTTAACAAGCTAGCTGACCAAATGGGACTATGGTCCAAAGCACTTGGTGCCAAGGAAGTGAGGCACAGAGTTTATATAGGGTTGTAACTAGCAAATCAAGCAGGTGATAACAAAAGCAAAAAGAATGCAGTTAGGTAATTTCCTTATTTATCATCAGGCAACTGTTATATAAGAAAAATATGTTTTTCACAGCCTAAAGCAAGAACAGGATGCATACAATGGTGGGAATGGTTTTAGGATGCATACAATGGTGGGAATGGGTTTAAGGGGACCTTCCAGGGTCAGTATTTTCAGAAAATAATAACTGATCTTACCTATAGGAGCACCTTACAAGTGTGATGTCCAAGAAAGTAGAAGAACAGAAATAGGCAAGATCACTGCTTGTCACTTTGATCTAGTGTGTGAGGTGGCTAAATTCAGGTTCTCATGAGAAACTTACAGGGTTCTTTTTGGTTCAACAGACTTAGAACCAGAGGATCTGTGTTTGAATTTGGTTATTGTTCCTTATGACCTTTCTGACCTTGGGTAGCATTTAATTTTTATGGGTTATAGTTCTTCATCTGAAAAATGAGAGACTCAAAGATTTTGAAGCAAACTTCTGACTTTAAATCTATGTACATGAATTACAATAAGGAGAGGACACAGGCCTGTAAAAATTTCAAGGAGAAATTCAGGCAGTGTTTTGAATAATTTTTGGTAGAAAATGTGAAAGTAGAATTGTAAAGAAATGATACTTTTAAAAGGAATTCAGCTTTGCAAGAGTAGTGAGAATGCAAACCAGATTGCAATGGATTAAAAAAGGAATAGATATTGAGAAAATGGAGAAAAATGTTTACATTTGTTATTCATTTATGATATATGGTAACGATATGAAGAAAAGAGTGAAAAGGGAGCCTGTAAGGAGACAATAGGGCTAAACAAAAGTTGTTTTTAAAAATGAATAAAATCTGTGCAATCTTGAATGCAGACCAGAAAGCCAACTACTTCCTCAGAGCTTTGGCTAAAACACAGACATAGACATACATGTATACACAGAAAACACAGCACACAACTTAGCTAGTAATACCATGGAAAAATCCCTGGCTGGGAAATCAGAGAATATAGAGTTGGCAATAAGGAATAGTTAGAGAGGGCTGGACTGGAGTTCAAATGCCATTTGAGACACTGGCTAGGTGACTGTTGGGTTTAAGTCACTCAACCTCTCTGTGCCTCAGTTTCTCTAAATGCAGAATGAAGGATTTGGACTTGAGAGTTTTAAGGTCCCTTCCAGTTCTTTAGCTAAAATCCCTTAATTTCAGTTGAAGTGCTTGCAACTTGTATGACTTTGGACAAATCACTCAAAGTTTTTTGAGTTTTTCCCTAGATCTGATGGTATTATTGTTTTTCTTGAAAAAAAAAAATCTTTGTTAAAACAGAATTTAAATTGTTAAAGCTGGGATGGACTTTAGAGATTGTCTGGAACCACATGAAATTAGGACAAGGAAGGTCCTTGTCAACTATTTTTTTAATACATCAAGAAAATGAGACAATTGTCAATTGATTTGTCTAAAGTTATAGTGCTGTTGTCAATGACAAGTCAGCATTTTTTCTTAATTCTTAGGCCAGTAATCTTCCTACTAGAGAAAAATGAAGCATAAATTTTAATTCATCACTAATTATTAAACTTTGATACACATTTTCCATATATATATATAAGCATACACATACACATACACATGTATATGTGTATGTTATATATAACACACATAAACATATAGATAAATATAGATATAATTTAGAGTAAGGTTCAAAGAAACATTTAGATGAAATGTAGTAATTTTATCACCAAACTAATTAATAATCATTAAGTAATGGAAAAATAAATAATTCTTTCTCAAAGTTTCAATAATCATCACTCACTCCAAACTTTTCTTAAGCTTCAAATGTTATATATTACAAATATAAGCCACCTTCCTTTTCTGACTTCTATGCTTCTTGACTACAGAGAGGAGGATATTGGAGCCATCTCCAACCAACTTGAGTGTTAAATTTTCAGTGTGAGAATTTTCACTTTAGAAATCAACAATCCATACAAATCAGTGTGTAATAGTCTTGTTGACTGTTTAAACTTAAGAAATTGCTATTAATGCAAATTTAAGAGTATTTCATTGTTGGTGGAACTGTGAACAGATCCAGCCATTCTGGAGAGCAATTTGGAGCTATGCTCAAAAAGTTATCAAACTGTGCATACCCTTTGACCCAGCAGTGTTTCTACTGGGCCTATATCCCAAAGAGATCTTAGAGGAGGGAAAGGGCCCCACCTGTGCAAGAATGTTTGTGGCAGCCCTTTTTGTAGTGGCTAGAAACTGGAAAGTGAAGGGATGCCCATCCATTGGAGAATGGCTGAATAAATTATGGTATATGAATGTCATGGAATATTATTGTTCTGTAAGAAACGACCAGCAGGATGATTTCAGAGAGGCCTGGAGAGACTTGCATGAACTGATGCTGAGTGAAATGAGCAGAACCAGGAGATCATCATACACAGCAACAACAATACTATATGAGGATCAGTTCTGATGGACATGACTTTCTTCAACAATGAAATGTTTCAAACCACTTCCAATTGTTCAGTGACGAAAGCCATATACACCCAGAGAGAGGGATGTGAAATGTGGACCACAACATAACATTCTCATCCTCTCGATTGATATTTGCTTACATTGTGTTTCCTTTATCTGATATGTCTTTCTTGTAGATACAATTTTTCTTGCACAACAATGATAAGTGTGGAAATATGTATGCATATATTCGACTTGTTAAGTATTTTAACATAAAAAAAAATTAAGAGTATTTGAATCCATTCCCTCTCCCAGCCCTTCACCAAGGCGGTTCACCAAGAAAACTCTCTATTGCCATCTAGAGATTGCTTGACCTTAATAAGGAGGCAGCAGAAGGTTCACAGAATTAAATTATCACCAGCCTGGAAGCCATTGCTGTTGTTGCTGCTGCTAATGACTGACATTTCAATAGTAATTAATGATTTGTAAAATGCTTTACATCCATTATCTCACCTCCTAATATTCTGTGGATATAAAAGCAAATTTGGGGAAGTGGGGTGTGTTTGTATCAACATCCTAATTTTACTGTAATTTGTAAGCCTTCTCTAATACATGACAACTCTCTTCCTTATGCGCCAGAGAGAGAAGTTAAACATTTGAGCAATTCAAAATGCATTGACCATCTTGTAAGTGTATTATATCTCTCAGTTTTAAAACTGCTTTCAATGCCTCGTTGCTATTGATCCCAAGACCTACCCTATGAGGAATTTAGGACAGCTATTATTATTGTGATTTTGTACATGAAGACAGTAAGGTTCAGGGAGCCTCATTTCTCTGAGGTCACATAGTCAATAAATAGTGAAGACAAGTCAGGTCTTCTGAGTATGATGTAATATGATTTTGTGGTCCCCTGATTTTAGGGGGATTTCTATTCTAATAATAAGTCAGTAAATCTTGAATCTTCTGGTTTTGGAGTGTGCTTCAGGAAACTCCTAGAACAATCTATCTGATTACCAATCCTCAATCAGATAGCTTTTGGCCTCAGGAAACTTCCACAGATCAAACTCTGGAGACAATAATGAATAAATCACTCCTCAATTCATTGCTGATTGGAAATCTTGTCATAGAGAACCAAATTCTGCAGATCACTCCTTCCTACCTATGAGCCCTGGAATTAGCATATCAATGATTAAAAGCTGGATAAATGTGTCTCCTTGCTTCTGTTTCTCTGCTAATTTCTTTTTAGAAATTCTGTTGTACCACGGTTTCCCTGTCTCAGTTTCCCTCAGTTGCTGTTTCCGTTTCCCTTAATTGTGCTGCCCCAAAATAGCAATCCTCACTTCCTGACCTTCAGAAATAATTGGACTCACATTCCAAAGGAATCATAAAACCTCCAGATGGCCAGCCTCGACGTGTCCCCCTTATCTTTATGACCCAGACTAGTAGTCTACCTTGCCCAGTTTCTGTCTCAGCTTCCTTTACTCCCTACCTGCCAGAACTGAATTTATGGTTTCCTTGGACACCAGATGTGCTCAGCTGTTCCCATGAGTTCTTTGTCTCCCTAGGCTATAGAGATTATAAAAATTGTCTTCTCCACCAATGAAATGCTCAATACTTTGTACTATTCAGTCGCCTGACAAGGCTGTCAGTCTAAGTCTCTGGCCTGGACTGCATGCTTAGAGACATGAGTCCCAGCAGTCCTGATCTATAGCTATGAATTCTGAACTCTCAATTAACATCAATAAAGCATCACCTAATTTCCAATGTGTGATACTGCCTCAGTTTTTCCCTGAGAATTACAACATCCCCTAACATTTCTCCCTAGATTCCTACCCTGCATCCTATTCTTGCCATTCTTTCTGATGGCATGGTCCAGTTCCTCGTCCCAATCCTTCAAAGTCTCAGCCCTGAAAATTTAGTACTTTCCATGGTATGCATCAGAAATAGATCTTATTTCAAACTTGATTGTGAATTAGGGCAAGTTCCATTTCTAAGAGAGATAGTAGCAAATGGAGATAAACATAAACTCAATAACAGTTCAGTTTCAATAAAAACCTAATTCCCTGATGGAGAAAAAAATAATTGAAGGAATCCACAGGATACTGAACATAATTAATATGGTAGATGGAACAGCAATAGAAATGAAGCCTTAGAAATTTTGTAAAAAAAAAAAAAAAAAAAAAGAAATTTTTTGGTCAAGAAACAATTAGTAATCTTCACTGAATGCACATTAGCTACAACTGACAGCTACTAAATCACAAATGGAAAAGAAATTAATTCATTAGGACATTTCAGTACTGACACCATGCAATGTGAAACAGAATTAATGAAGAGAAGCACTAAGAAACAAAAAACTAAATTGTCATTATTTGTGGGTTTTTTTCCTCTAATTGTCTCATAATATAATTGAAAGAAGGCATCTATATATGTTCTAATGGACTTACTAGGAATTTACCTGAGTTCTTCCTTTTCCCCAAATCTTTATTTTTTTCTTCTTCTTTCCATGTCCAATTTGACATTTCTACAAAAACTAGGCTAAGCATATTTTTGAGTTAAAAATTTATTTTAATTTTCTTTTATATTTATACTACCACATTATACTTTGCCAAGAGCAGAGATAAGGGTTTTATTTAGCTTTAAGTATTAATAGCAATGATGGGGATGAATAAGATCCAGTATCTTGGTAGCTGGATGGGTCTTGGGGGAGGAGCATTAACCAGAGAGGGCCTAAATTACTATAAACCCTGGAAAAGGTAAGCTACTCCCTGAGGTAAGCAGTAAGGATAAGGAGCATAGATAAAATTATCTTGTCCTTAAATGGTCCTTTTGTTGCCTTAAGAGGCCCTTTTGTTATCCTTAAGTGGGTGGACTCTTGTTCTACCAGTGTTGTGCAGCTTAGTTGAATTCTTTGCATTGACAAAAATTATGACCCCAAAGTTAGTGTATACAATCACAAGGCCAAGGTTTGGATATCAATCCCTGAGATTATATTTCTTCATAAAAGAACCTATTGCTACTCCAGTTCTTCATTAACTGCTTTTTGGGAACTTAACCTGCATGTCAATGAAGAAGTAAAATTGTTGCCTCTTTATTTGGAGATGTTCTAGGCCTACAAATTCTTTTGAGATACCTCAAGAGGCTGATTCAAAACCCCAATATATTGTTGGGGTTCAACCTCCATATCCCAACAATAAGAATCACAAAATATTTCACCTCACAATCCTTATACATTATTATATTCTGAGATTTGATTAAATTGTCATAAATGCTGGCCTTTATTATTCTTAAATAAAACACCTTGGGTGTATAATTTTTGCTCATTATAATAATTTATGTGTATATATGTTATAATAAATAATAATTTGAGCCAATAAATAAGCTATATTTATTAACAAATTAAAAGTGGATGAATGTTATACCTTAGAATTGCTGTAATTTGTGCTGCAATGATTTTAGGATGGCCATGTACTTGAGGTTACAGCAATCAAGGATTATTTTAAGAAAGTCCCTTGTTTCTTTGTGTTTTTCTTTTCCACTAATATTACCTCTTTTCTGATAGTGAGGATGGGTTATTTTGCAAAGTCTGGACAAGAGTGTAATGCAGAGAAACTGAGGTAGACAGAGACTGATTTTTAATCTTCAATGGGGAGAGTTGAGGCTAGCTTATGGAATGAGACTCTTGTCCAAAGCATTCAGCCCAGATAAACCCAGGCAGGGTTTTAGCTAACTAGGGTTTTAAAAAGGTAGATAAAGGGGACAAGGATGCTGGGAGGCTAGACATGCCATAATTCCAGGAAAGAATCATAACTTAATCCTGCCAGGATAGGGGTCAAGATAAGAAGGTCATGGACAAGAGACAGCAGGGTGAGGGACAATACTCAAAAGGAGGGGGGAATTATCCTAGCAAGGACTGAGATAAGGTACTTGGAGTTTATGACTCAATGACATGTAAGGGTGGTCAGAGCTCCAAGGGTTTTTTAGTCCTAATGGCAAGGAAGGGGAGGGGAAGTGTCCCTCATTTTTATTCATGTCTTAACAGAACATGCCATATGCATTCACTCTCAAGTTGTTTTGATAAGCAATTGAATTTTTTTTTCCCTACATTTTGGGACTTTATTATTGTCTGTACTAAAGTAGATTTTTCTTTTCTTTTTTCTTTCTTTCTTTCTTATTTTTCAAATTGATCACTCTGATATCAACTTTCTTCCACTACTTCTACTCTGAAGATTATTCAATATTTAAACCAATAAAATGGGGGACCCAACACCACATTTTGATGTGCACCAGAAGGATTGAGTCTGAAAAGTGAACTTTGGCCACATTAGTAAGTGAGTTAAGTTAATTCATCATCATTATTCCATTTGAGAAACTTAAAGTATTTGGTGAACTTAAGAGGTTATTAAAATATACTTTTATTTTTATTTCATATATATATGTATATATATATATGTACATGCATATATTTACTAGTATTATAAACCAACCTCAGACACTTAGTATTATTGATCGGGGCAAGTCACTTAACTTCTGTCCACCTCAGTTTTCTCAAGTGTAAAATGGACCTACCTCCCAGGATTGCTGTGTGGATCAAATGAGATAAAGTATTTAGCATGGTTCCTGGCATGTAGTAGATGTTTAATAAATGTTCACCTTTTCCCTAGTTTTGAAACTTTATTGATTTTTAAAATTTAATTACTAATTATTTCTCTCTTTCCTCTTTCATTTTACTTATTAGTTAAGTAGTTAATTAAAAATCCATTCCTTATTATTGGAAATGATCAGAAAAGCCTGGAGAGACTTAAATGAAGTGATGCTAAATGAAGTGAGTAGAACCAATACAACATTGTACACAGCAAAAACAAGATTATGTGATGATCAACTCTGATGGACTTGGCTCTTTTCAATGAGGTGATTCAGGCCAATTCCAATAGACGTGATGGAGAGAGTCATCTGTACCTAGAGAGGGGACTGAGGGGATTGAGTGTGGATCACAACATAGGAATTTTACCTTTTTTGTTGTTGTTTGTTTGCTTTTTTCCTTTCTTATTTTCCCCCCTTTTTGATGTAATTTTTCTTGTGTAACATGATAAATGTGGAAATACGTTCAGAAGAATTGCACATGTTTAACATATATTTGATTACGTGTCTAGGGGAGCAGGAGGGGGCAAGGAGGGGGAAAATTTGAAACACAAAGTTTTGCAAGGATGAATGTTGAAAATTACTTTTGCTATATTTTGAAAATAAAAAGCTGTTTAAAAATCCATTCTTGGGGGGCGGAGCCAAGATGGCGAACTGCGGACAGCTTTCTCTGTGAACTCCCTCCGACATTCCCCCAACCCAGACAAAGTAAGCCTTAAAACTGGTTTCCGAGTGAGGTCCTCGCCAAGCATTTGGACTACAACGCACTTCTATAAAAGATCTACCTTGAAAGAACTCCGGAAGTTAGCCTCAGGGGAAATCGGCCTCTGGTCGTGATTGGACTCCAGCGGGGCGGAAGTCGGGGCTGCAATAGAGGGGCGGATTTGAGGCACCCAGGAAGCCCCTGGGAGACGCCTGGGCCACTTTGCTCTGCTTGCGGGCAGGTGCTTTGGCAGATCTGCCTTTGGAAGGGGGTGGATGAGAACAGCTGAAAACGTGGTCCTGGTGCAAATCTAGCCCGACCAGCCTCAGACCGGAAGTCAACTCGGCAAACTGCCCCAGGGCAAATATAAATTGTTGCAGTTTTCTCGGCTTTTGACCAATATCCCAACTTTAAATCATGAGCAAGAAGCAGAAGAGAGCTCTCACCATAGAAAGCTTTTATGGAGAAAAAATAGAACAGACCCCAGATCCTGACATTATGAAAACAATCCCAGATGAAGCCACAAAGGCAGACTTAAGTTGGTCTCCCTTTCAGAAGGCTTACCTGGATGATTGCATTAAGAATCTCAAAAGAGAGCTAGAAGAAGAATGGGGAAATAAATTGAGATCAGGGCAACAGAAATATCAAAAACTGGAAAATAGGACTGGTGAATTGGAAAAAGAAAACAGTTCACTGAAAAACAAAATTGGTGAATTGGAAAAAGACAACAATTCACTGAAAAATAAAACTGGCAAAATGGAAAAAGAATGCATTGAATCCAGAAATTCAATTGGCCAGCTACAAAAGGAGCTAAAAAAGATAACTGAAGGAAATAATACTCTAAAAATTAAAATTGAACAAATAGAAGTAAATGACTCAATAAGACTTCAAGAATCAGTTAAACAAAAACAAAAAAATGAAAAAATAGAAGAAAATATGAAATATCTCCTAGGAAAAACAACTGACTTGGAAAACAGATCCAGGAGAGACAATTTAAGGATTATCGGACTCCCTGAAAGCCACGATGAAAAAAAGAACCTGGATGCTATCTTCCAGGAAATCATGAAAGAGAATTGCCCTGATGTTTTAGAATCAGAAGGCAAAATTGGCATTGAAAGAATTCACCGATCACCTCCAGAAAGAGACCCCAAAATTAAAACCCCAAGGAATATCGTGGCCAAATTTCAGGACTATCGCACCAAGGAAAAGATATTGCAAGCAGCTAGAAAGAAACAGTTCAAATACCGAGGAACTGTCATTAGAATTACACAGGATCTGTCAGCTTCCACATTGAAGGATCGAAGGGCCTGGAACCAGATATTCCGAAAGGCAAAAGAACTTGGATTACAGCCAAGAATAAGTTATCCAGCTAGAATGAGCATCATCTTCCAGGGAAGAAGATGGTCATTCAATGATACAGGAGAATTTCACCTATTTCTAATGAAAAGACCTGATCTGAACAAAAAATTTGACCTCCAAATAGAGAACTCAAGAGAAACATAAAAAGGTAAAAAGGAAAACTCTTGAGAACTATATTCCTACTATAGGTATCCTTTAAAGAATGGCAGTATAATTTGATTTTTCTTTGATAATAATGGAAAAGAAATTAGAGGTGGAAGGGATACCATACTGAAAAAGAAAAAGGGGGGAGGGGGGAAAAGGAGGAAAAATAAAGTAAAAATATAGGAGGTAAAATAAGGCAAAATCTCATAAAGAGACATAGAAGATCTAATATAATTGAGGGGAAGAAGGGAGGGTTATGAGTATTGTGTAAACCTTACTCTCATTAGATTGGACTCTAAGAGAGTATATCAGACACATTTGGCTTCAAAGAAAGCACTGACCCTCCTTGTGGGAAGGTAGGAGTGA
This sequence comes from Myrmecobius fasciatus, assembly GCA_023553655.1. Classification (NCBI taxonomy): domain Eukaryota; kingdom Metazoa; phylum Chordata; class Mammalia; order Dasyuromorphia; family Myrmecobiidae; genus Myrmecobius; species Myrmecobius fasciatus. Next base: position 211,113 of record JAJPUD010003018.1, read on the forward strand.
AGGGAGAAAAGGAAAGGGATAAACTAATAGAAGGATTAGAGGAAAGGTATAAAGGGGAGGAAGGGACTCTAAAGGGAGGAGGATTATTGGTGGGAGGTGGTCTTCAAGAGCAAAGTACTGGGGAGGGGGGAAGGGAGAGAGGGGAAAGGGAAGAGAAAATCATAACTCTGGGTAAATAAGATGGCAGGGAATACAGATATAGTTATTTTAACTGTGAATGTGAACGGGATGAACTCTCCCATAAAACGGAAGCGGGTAGCAGACTGGATTAAAAGCCAGAATCCTACAATATGTTGTTTACAAGAAACACATCTAAAACATAGAGATACATACAGAGTGAAGGTAAAGGGCTGGAGCAGAATCTTCTATGCTTCAGGTGAACAAAGAAAGGCAGGGGTAGCAATCCTTATCTCGGATCAAGTAAAAACAAAAATAGATCTAATTAAAAGAGATAAGGAAGGAAACTACATTTTACTAAAGGGTTCCATAGACAATGAAGCAGTATCAATACTTAACATATATGCACCAAGTGGTATAGCATCCAAATTCCTAGAGGAGAAGTTAAGAGAGATGCAAGGAGAAATAGACAGTAATACTATACTAGTGGGAGATCTCAACCTTGCTCTCTCAGAATTAGATAAATCAAATTCCAAAATAAATAAGAAAGAAGTTAGGGAGGTTAACAAAAGGCTAGAAAAGTTAGGTATGATAGATCTCTGGAGGAAATTGAATGGTGATAGAAGGGAGTATACTTTTTTCTCAGGGGTTCATGGAACTTATACAAAAATTGATCATGTGTTAGGGCATAAAAACCTCAAAATCAAATGCAGAAAAGCAGAAATAGTAAATGCATCCTTCTCAGATCATGATGCAATAAAACTCACATGTAATATAAGGCCAGGAGAAAATAGGCCACAAGTTATTTGGAAATTAAATAATCTAATCCTGAAGAACGAATGGGTGAAAGAGCAAATTATAGACACAATCGAAAATTTCATCCAGGAGAATGACAACAATGAGACAACATACCAAAATTTGTGGGACTCGGCTAAAGCGGTTATAAGGGGTAATTTTATATCTCTAGATGCTTACTTGCGTAAAACAGAGAAGGAGAAGATTAATGAACTGGGCTTACAATTAAAAAAGCTAGAAAAAGACCAAATTACAAACCCTCAATTAAATACCAAATTGGAAATTCTGAAAATTAAAGGGGAGATCAATAAAATTGAAAATAAGAAAACTATTGAATTAATAAATAAAAGTAAGAGTTGGTTTTATGAAAAAACCAACAAAATAGATAAGCCTTTAGTTAATTTGATTAGAAAAAGAAAAGAGGAAAATCAAATTATTAGTCTCAAAAATGATAAGGGAGAACTTTCCTCCAATGAAGAGGAAATTAGAGTAATAATTAGGAGTTTCTTTGCCCAACTTTATGCCAATAAATTTGAGAATGTAAATGAAATGGAGGAGTATCTACAAAAATATAGATTGCCCAGATTAACAGAAGAGGAAATAAATTATTTAAATAGCCCTATTTCAGAAAAAGAAATAGAACAAGCTATTAATCAACTCCCTAAGAAAAAATCTCCAGGACCAGATGGATTTACATGTGAATTTTACCAAACATTCAAGGAACAATTAATCCCAATACTATATAAACTATTCGAAAAAATAGGGAAAGAAGGTGTACTACCAAATTCCTTCTATGACACAGATATGGTGCTGATAGCTAAACCAGGTAGGGAGAAAACTGAGAAAGAAAACTATAGACCCATTTCCCTAATGAATATTGATGCAAAAATTTTAAATAAGATTTTAGCAACAAGATTACAGAAAGTCATCCCCAGGATAATACATCATGACCAAGTAGGATTTATACCAGGAATGCAGGGCTGGTTCAATATTAGGAAAACTATTAGCATAATCAATTATATTAATAACCAAATTAATAAAAATCATATGATTATCTCCATAGATGCAGAAAAAGCCTTTGATAAAATCCAACACCCATTCCTATTAAAAACACTGGAGAGTATAGGAATAAATGGGCTTTTCCTTAAAATGAT
>JAJPUD010003018.1:223178-275997 GCA_023553655.1 Myrmecobius fasciatus
TATATATATATATATATATATATATATATATATATATATATATATATCATGGAAACAGCCTTACCAAAGTAGTTCTTCAGATCCCCTTTCAGAAATTAAAAAAAAAATTATTAAAGGGCAAAAGATGAGGTTTATGTCAGGGAATGGCATAACATTAGTGTTTTTATTTGTTTCAGTTCTTGCTAATCCTGTGTTACTATTGAATTGCCTTTGTTAGGGATAATGATCATTTCTAAAATGGAGAATTTGCCCAGAAGTTTTGAAGTAGTTGAATAAAGTCCTGCATGTCCCTAGTCTTTTTTTTTTTTTTTTTTGCAGAAATGTGATGGATGTCTGTACTTGGGGTAGGAGGTAATCATTTTTTACTTTTATAGCTCTAATATTTTGCATCTATTTGATTCTGGATGTTTAAATAGTTGCTAAATGAATGAATGAGCGTAATGTAAGATTCATACAGCCACTACAAATGGATTTAGTGATGGGCTATGAATAATGATTAAAATACTTGATTTATTTCCCATGGACCAATAATAATTTGAATTTCTTAGTATGTTAAAGTGAACAATTCACAGCAAAAAGTCTATTAAATTCCTTCTGTTTTCAAAAGACACAGTCTTATTTTTAATAAATATAGAAATATTCAAAGTAGATTATCATCTACATCTAAAATCAAGGAACTTATTTTTTACAGATATAGAATTTAAAATACTATGGGAGGTTTACTTTCACAATTTAATAAATTGTCTACTCCATGGAGATTTTATATGTAGTGTAAAATTTTTATTAATATATAAAATATCTTTATTTCCTTAAGTACAGATTTTCTGTCTTTGAAAAAAAAGAGAATGATTTGGAAAAAAAAAAGTTTGTCTTCAAAGGAAATCAATTATTAAGGTTATTACCCTTTGTCAAATAGGCTGTATTTCAACACCCACACCCACACAAAGGCTGCCTTATTTTTATAAAGGAATGTGCTCTTGGGTTAAAAAGAATTTTAAATGATTAAGCTGCCTGATAAGTCCCACTAAACTGTGTTTACCTGCTGTGGTGTTTAAAGTACACTAATACTCTTTAAATTGCAGCTAATCAGTTTATAATATTGCTTCTATGGGAAAGACTAAATACATTAAGCTATTTCTAAATTTTCCAAAATCAATTCAATTTGTTTTCCTCCTTTTTAATTTTGGTCCTAAATTAATGTTCTATTTATACATATACTGATATATCAAGTTCATGGTTACATATGCAAATACACATTGTAATATGGACAGTAGACAGTCTTCATCTACTTGGTTTTTCTTGTGTGGATAGTTGAACTCAAACCTTTGGATTATTACAGATTTCCTTAAAAGTCTCTTTCATAACTTGATGCAATGAACACAATGCCATCAACAACCAGGAAAATTTGGTAAGCACTTGTTTCAGGGCTTTCTGATTTGACAAGTTTCGATTCTAAATTTTTGGCTTAAATTAATTACATTACAGGCTACTTGGTGAGACATATTTTGAATTTTGAATGTGAGTGCTTTAAAATGTTTATTGATAATATTTAATATATGTTGAGCAATTTCTAAACTTCTCACTGCTCTTTAATAATATTATTTCATGAAAAGAAAGGAAGGAATTTACTTTAGTTGAAGACAAGGTGGCAGGGAGGTAGACCATATTAGAATAATAAAAAAATCATTATTTCTCAACCTAGTGATTATTTCTATTGTTCTAAATGTTCCTGGCTTCAAACTTTATAAATGTTCCTTCCTAGTGCAATATTTGTAATATAATTGGATCAACTTGAAACATGTAATTGTCAAAATGAAAAAAATATTTCTAGGAGAAAGCATTCCTCAATACCTAGATCAAATCAGAACATATAGTTGGAACTTAATAAAGCCTTGTTAACTTGAATTATATTGTTGAGAATACTGGGAAAGCTTTTGTGATGATGGAGTTACTGAAAGTATTTCCCCCCATAATATAGCTCATATTTCTTGGAATTAAATAAATAAGATTTTCAATGTGATTGATTTCAGATGGATACTGGCGAACTACTATTTCAGGAATCATCAGTATGCATGTGATGAAGAAAAACTCTTGTTATCAGTCCTCATTTGTGTACTGGAGAAATCTGGCTGGGTGAGAGAAAGTAAATCATGGTAAGGCTGATAGGCTTGGTAACAAGAGAACTAAAAGGACAAAGATAGAGTTCTTACCTTGCCATACATGTTCTGGTATGCCTCTGCGATCATAATCCTTTGTGCATTACAGCGCTGAGTTAAAATATCAATCAACATGTCTTTGTTGCAGTCTAAAAAAAGGCAAAGCAATATTCTAAGATTAAGACTTCTATTAATCTATATACAACCTTGATGATATTTTGAAAAAATGAATCCTTACATTTTCTTTTAAGATGAGGAAAAGTATGAATTAGATCCTTAATTCACAAGGAAATGTTAAAGGAGTTCATTAAAATAAAATAAAATGAAAAACTCCTAATTCTTATTTCTTTTCTTTTTTTGCTTTTTGCTGAGGAAATTGGGGTTAAGTTGACTTGCCCAGGGTCACACAGCTAGGAAGTGTCTGAGACCAGATTTGAACTCAGGTCCTCCTCACTTCGGGGCTGGTGCTCTAACCACTGCGCCACCTAGCTGCCCTCCCTGCTTATTTCAATATTTTTTGCTATTACTAGAATCTTTCCCTTAAAAAAGGGTAAATGAACAATTGCTTATATACTTTGGTGTTTCCATAGGCTAGTTGTAAGTAAAATTGTACAGCATTATGTTCCCAGTAATCTCAAACTCCTTTTGTAGCATTTCCTCCCACTTTTCTGGCTATTTTGGTATCCAGTGCCCCTCAAATTTGTCTCCACTCAGATTCAGAAAAGAATTTTATATTTATCTTTAATATTAATTTTAATAAATGCCTTTTACATTTGGAAAGTAGCAAATTATTGGTTTTTGTTAATCATCTTTATCTGAAAGTAGATAAAGCAAGAATCTTTTAGGGAACCATGGGTGGAGAATTTAATTTCTCTAGTACTAGTAGGTAGTTGTTCACTCTGAGTAGTAAGCTTTGACCTCTCCAACAAGTATATTCCTTTCCTGACATGAAAATACCCTCAAATATTTGAAGAGAGGCCTTTTGTCCCTAGATATATCTTCTCTTCTGTAGACTAAATATCCATTTGTTTCATATTTCCATTTTTCCATCAAGTTCTCCCCCTTACTACTTCCATTTTTATTCCTATCACCACTTCACATAGCCATTCCCTCCATTTTAGATAACCACAAGGTCTCAGGTAGGAGTGGTTAGGGTGACCATTAAGTCAACAGATATTTCTAGGTAACTAGTGTCTTATTTCCCTCTCTTTCACAGGGCTTGCTACCCTAAAAAATAATTGATCAACATTTATTTTTTAATATTTTAATCAATATTTTGAATCTTGCCTCTGAAGTTAGTATCTCTCTACAGACTCCACATTCTTTTAAAATATGGAAGCCAATAGACTAAAAACCAATTGGAAATTAAGTAACTTAATTCTAAAAAATGAGTGGGTCAAACAACAAATCATAGAAACGATCCATAATTTCATTTAAGAGAATGACAATAATGAGACAACATACCAAAACCTAAGAGACATGGTTAAGGCAGTTCTTAGGGGAAATTTTATGTCTAAATAGTTACATGAATAAAACAGAGAAAGTGGAAATCAATAAATTGGGTACACAACTAAAAAAAAACTAGAAAAAGAACAAATTAAAAAAAATTAAATACCAAATTTTGAAACTCAAAGGAATGATTAATAAAATTGAAATTTAAAAAAAAACTACTGAACTTGCTAATAAAATTAGGTTTTATGAAAAAATCAACAAAATAGATAAACCTTTGGTTAATTTGATTAGAAAAAGGGAAGGAAAACAACCAAATCACCAGTTTCAAAAATAAAAATGATGAATTTACCAACAATGAAAAAGAAATTAAAGCAATAATTAGGAGCTATTTTTCCCCAACTGCATGGCAGCAAATTCAACAATCTAACTGAAATGAATGAATATTTACAAAAGTATAAATTGCCCACTTAAGAAGAGGAAATACATTACTTAAATAGTTCCATTTTAGAAAAAGAAATTGAACAAGCCAATAATGAACTACCTTAGAAAAAATCTCCAGGGCCAGATGGATTTACAAGTGAATTCTATGAAACATTTTAAGAACAATTAATTCTAATTAAATTACTTGGCAAAATAGGTAAAGAAGGAGTCCTGCCAAATTCCTTCTATGACACAAATATGGTACTGATACCAAACCCAAGAAGAGCCAAAGTAGAGGAAGAAAATTACAGATCAATCTTCCTAATGAATATTGATGCAAAAATTTTAAATTAAATATTAGCAAAGAGGTTACAGCAACTTATCAGCAGAATAATTCACTATGAACAAGTGGGATTTATATCAGGAATGCAGGACTGGTTCAATATCAGGAAAACTATCACCATAATCTACCATATCAATAACAAAACCAACAGAAATCATAGGATAATGTCAATAGATGCAGAAAAAGTACAAATTGACAAAATATAGCACCCATTCTTTTTAAAATCACTAGAGAGCACAGGGATAAAGGGAGCTTTCCTTAAACTAATCAGTATCTATTTTAAAACAACAATAAGCATTAATTGTAATGAAGAGAAGCTGAGCACATTCCCGATAAGATAGAGGTGAAACAAGGATGTCCATTATCACCACTATTAGTCAATATTGTACTAGAAATGTTGGCTTTACCAATAAGAAAAGAAAAAGCAATTAAAGGAATTAGAACAGGCAATGATGAAACAAAAAAAAACTATTATTCTTTGCAGATGACATATACTTAGAGAATTTTAGATTTTTATTTTTATTTTTTTTTTGCTTTTTGCTGAGGCAATTGGGGTTAAGTGACTTGCCCAGGGACACACAGCTAGGGAATGTTAAGTGTCTGAGACCACATTTGAACTCAGGTCCTCCTGACTTCAGGGCTGCTGCTCTATTCACTGCGCCACCTAGCTGCCCCTAAGAGAATTTTAGAAAATTATCCAAAAACCTAGTTAAAACAATTAACAGCCTTAGAAAAGTTGCATAATATAAAATAAATCCACACAAATCATCAGCATTTGTATATATTACTGATAAAGCCCATCAGCAAGAGATAGAAAGAGAAATTTCATTTTAAATAACTATAGACAAAATAAAATAGAACTATATGAATATAATTACAAAATACTTCTCACACAAATATCAATTGCTCATTGATAGGCTGAGTTAATATAATAAAAATGACAATTCTGCCTAAATTGATTTACTTGTTCAGTGCCATACCAAACTGCCAAAAAATTGTTTTATGGAAGTATAAAAAATGGTAACAAAATAAAATGTGGAAGCCATAGAGAAATCTTCCAGAAGACTAATATTCCCTGCAAGCTTGCATACATCAATAATATTTGCCATTGTTATGTATCTTTTAGTTCTTTATAGGTTAGAGACAAATAATCATTTAGTCTGTATGAGTTCAATGGTATCTCAAGGATAGTCAACTAAGAAATCTAGTGTAAAGGCTTTTACTAATGAAAAAAGCTTAAGTTAGAATTTGTATTTTCAACAGAGATTGAGTATATATGGCAAAAGTGCACTGATTAAACTGCCATTTTAATCTTGATAAATCAGCTTCAAACCAGATATTTTCATAGGGACTGCTTTACGTGAATCTTTGAAAATAAATAATCTCCTTAAATGTATAAAATGTTTAAACTCATCGCTGGCCATAATGTATTTATTTTATTTTATTTTTTAATATTAGGAAGCTGCCTGCACCACAGTGAAAATGTACTTGGATTCCAGGTCCCAACTCAGTTAACTAGTGTCAGCCAGTGGAAACTGATTCTAATTGTCTTGGAAAGATTTTTACAAACTGATGTGGGGTAAAGTAAGCTGAACCAGGAGAACAATTTATACAATAATGAGACCATAGGAAAACACTTTATACAATGATGAGACCATTATACAAGAAAACAGCTAAGAAAGACTAAAAGACTAAAGAATTCTGATCTGTGCCACCCATGATTATAAAGGACCAATTATATAACATGTAGTTTACCTCCTGACAGAGATGGGAAGGACTTACAATACAAAATGATTTTATATGTGATGGGGTACTGGACTTCGAATCCCCCCCAATATATTAGGGTTTCAGACTGGCGTCATGAGTTATCTCAAAAGAATTTGTAGATTTAGACCATCTCTAAATCAAGAAACAAAGATGAATTCCAAAAGGGAGTTTAGCAATTAATCCGGAGAAAGATAAGGGCTCAATTCCCTAGTGGAATTGTCATTTCCAAGGGAAAAATGCCTTAACAAGGTGAAAGACACCATAAGGCAGAGTTTCCAGGGAAATTGCTTGGGCTAAGTTCCTCAAAGGAGTTAGCCATTGTGACACTTATTAAGCAGTCTAAGTTTCTCAAAGGAGTAAACTAAACAGTGGATTACAGATAGATTCTTTTATAGGAGAAAAATAACCTCAGGGGTTGACATCTATAACTTGGCCTTCTGATTGAATATTGTAACAGTAAGGTCATGATAATTTTGTCAATGCAAGGAATTCATAAGGATTTCAAGAAAAGTCCTTGCAAAAAAGATCCACTTAAGGAAAACATAGGGGCCACTTAATGACAAGTTAATCCTGTTAATGTCCTTACCTATGGCCCATCTAGCTAACAGGGATCTGGCTTTTGTTGGGAGTCTTATTCATCCCATCACATGTTTGGAAATGGTCAGAGTATGTACCTGTTTTACTTGACTAGTCATATCTGATACAAGATTTTTATTTTTCTTTCATTGAGTTTGGGAAGGAGGAATTTGGGAGAAGGAAGTGAGGTTAGCATAATGAAAAAAAAAAACAGAAAGTTACAAAAAGAAAGACAATGAAGAATTTAAAATGCATAGGTAACAAATATAATGAAGGTCAGTAGAAAAACTTATATGGTCCTTTTTTCTATTCTGCTTTGTATGTGTAAAAGCTCATCTTATCTGGAGTTAAAGTTCAGAAATTTTTTTTAAAAAAGGAGGGATATCACAGTTGCTAATTAGCTTAGTTTTACATGCTTACTTTTGCTGAATGCAAATATACTATATTAGCAAACACTTAATTTCCTCTGTTGGCCACCTATCCAGGTTTGTCATTCATTCACTCCCTCTGGCATATCTCATTGTCACTATTCAAACTGAAGCAATTATCAGAGGAATAAAGATAGAAGCATTTTTGGGACCTTTGACCCTTAAATGTTCAAGGAGAAGCAAATGAGGATGACAGTCAAAAAGAATCCATATTCTGACCTCCAAACCTCTATATCAGGTAGAGTGGAGACCGGTAAAGTAGGGGAAAAAATGCTTCAGTGAAAAAAAAAAAAAAGATTTTTCTGATCTGAAGACTGAAACAACTTCATTCCTGAGGGGAGAAAAGTTAATCTATAACTTTTTGTCATTTTGTCTTTATAATTTTTCTAATGATTGATATTTTGAAAGACACAAAAGCTTTGCAAATTTCTAAGATAGATTGTTTTTTAGAGGGCACAATTAAAGTCATCTTTGTTGTCATTTTCTCAAATAAGACAGAGACAGCAAAAACTGACTTCTTCCTAAGGGCCACTTTTTCTTTAAAGAGATGGAACTTGCTTTCTTGGGAAAGCTTTTGTAGTGTTTTAAACAAATGTTTCTTTTAAGGTTATTGATTATCACAGTTTTACCAAGAGACTTCATCAAAAAACTGGATCCATTTAAAGGAGCACAAGGTGTGTAAAAGATACTTTATTTAAAATTTATATCAGTACTTAGAAGATATTTAATTAAAAAATTTTTTCTTTTGCATGGTCTCCTTTATCCATTTGTTTTATAGAGACAATATTGTGCAGGGAATAGAGAAATGGCTGGAGGATTTGTGTTAAGGTCCTGAATCTGACATATCCTGTTATGTGACCCTCAGCAAATCATTTTAATCCTTCAGTGTTTCAGACAATTATTTAAGAAAGAGAGTTGGAACTGTCCCTTACTTTTACTTTAGGGGGTTCAGGCAGTGATTTCAGGGGACCATGAATTTGAATAGGAAGAAAAATACATTCTTTATTTTTGATAATCTTTAATTGAAATTTAGCATTTCCTTCAATTATTTAAAAACTTTTTTCCCTGAGAAGGGTCCATAAACCTCACCAAACTTCCAAAGGGACCTAAGACATAAAAAAAGTTAAGAATCTATGTCTAGCAACAGAGGATGCTGACCTGCTCTGGAAGGAAGTGTTTTCTCATCTTAGAATTCTATATACAAGAAATTACAAATCTAGTACAAGAAATTACAAATTAGTACCTATCCCAATACTATTTTAAAACTCTGACCCCAAGTAATCTACTAGAAAGACTTCTGGATCTAAACTAAGGAACAATAATAATCTTAGACAAGCCTCTCTGGGTCTCAGTTTCTTTATCTCTAAAAATATGGGGGTGTGAAGTACATGATCTTTAGTTATTGTTCAGTTGTATATGACTCTTTGTGATTCCATTTGGGCTTTTCTTGGCAAAGATAATCGAGTGGTTTGCCTTTTCTTTCTCCAGGTAATTTTACAGATGAGGAAACTGAGGCAAACAGTATAAAGTGGCCTGCCTAAGATCACACAGGCAGTAAGTATCTGAGGCCAGATTTGAACTCAGGAATATATATGAGTCTTGCTGACTGCAGGCCTAGGATTCTTAGCCACTCTATTACTTATCTGCCAGTATGATCTTTAAAAAATTTTCAAAACTGTATTCATCCTGTGCACTCTACTTTTCTCTGTCACCTGCTTCCTTGCTTTTTCTCCTCACTCACTTTCTTCTCTTTTTTTCCTTATTTAACTTCTTTGCCTTCATGTATCTTTTCTGCTTTACTCTCCCTAATCTTTTTTGCAAGTATTTATTGCTTTCTTTATATCTCTGCCTAAAGGAAATTTAGGCCTTTGCTAATGTTGACATCATCAGTGTTTGTATAAGTAGAAAGTCAGTAAGGCAATTGACAAACATTTATTTAATAAGTATTTACTATGTTGTAGATACTATATGAAGCACTTTGCAAAGAAATGCAAAAATAAAATCCCTGCTCTAAAGGAACTTATATAGTTATAAAGATACTTAAAATAAAAAGATATAACATTGATATTAAAAGGCAAAATCAATATATAAAACTTACCAAATTCTTGAAGGGCTCCTCCTATCATTTGAGCATCCATAACAGGATTGAAATCTGGAGCTGGAAGGATGGTTCCCTGTACCTTGTTAGAAGGAAATCATAGAGTTCATCATTCTTGTCATCAAGGCTGTCTTCCAACCAATTTAGTGAAACAAAGTTTAAGAGGACCCCAAACGTCAGCATTTTCTATTTGCATTGATAACTGCAAAGTAAATACTTTTGGCTAAATTTTGATAGTCACAAGCTCTTCCTTTTATGTTTGGATTGGGTTGCTAACTTTATTGCCTGGCTTATACATAAAAGACAAAGATGGCATCCAGATTCCAATATCTTGATATCTATTATATAGCAAGAAATCCTATTCTATGGTGCACATTACTTGCAGTGTCATGGCTCACATTAAAAAATTATGAAAAGCACTGGATTTAATCCAGTGTATTCCTTTCTTTTTCAGATGGGTTTTATAATATAAAATTGTAGAACCAGTTGTACTTTTTATATCAATAAATAGGGTTTATTTTAAAAATCATCAGGAAAATTGGGTTTGCTTAAGAGATTTATGGGAATCTATGATGGAATGGCAGTTTATAGGAGTGGATTATAGAGGTCTCTAGCTAAAGTGCATGACAATTCTGTCCCTTTAAGGAAAGAAAGGCAGAAACATTTAAGTGGTAGACATATTCTGGTGAAACTCATCAGTGACAGAAGAACACCAAGATCTTACCATTATTATTATTATTTTTTTTTTTGCTGAGGCAGTTGGGGTTAAGTGATTTGCCCAGGGTCACACAGCTAGTGTCTGAGACCAGATTTGAACTCAGGTCCTTCTGACTTCAGGACTGGTGCTTTATTCTCCATGCCACCTAGCTTAGCTGTCCCTATTATTATTATTATTATTATTTTTGCTGAGGCAATTGGGGTTAAGTGACTTGCCCAGGGTTACCCAGCTAGGAAGTGCTAAATGTCTGAGGTCAAATTTGAACTCAAGTCCTCCTGACTTCAGGGCTGGTGCTCTATCCACTGCACCACCTAGCTGCCCCATCCCCATTATTTTTTAAAGGACATCTTAGGTTAATAATAAACTGGTGAACTATTTGAAAAAGGCATTTGTTTGATATAGTCCCATATTTTAGAAAGATGCTGAAAAATTAAGTGTTTAGTAGTTAGTCAACAATCATTTATTAACATTTATTAACAAATACTTATTAACATCAATTAACAGACACTGGATATGGAAAGACAAAAATTCAATAGCTCTCAGGAGCTGGCATTCCATTAAGAGAAGCAAAGTCTACATTAATAAGAATATCTAAAATTTTTGTAATATAAGTAGAAAGTAAAAAAAAAATTGAGGGAGAGGGGGATTTACTAGAAGTTAGAAGTTTCATATATAAAATAGTGCTTGAATGGACTTTGGGAGAAACAAGGGAACTCAAGAGACTAAGGTGAGTTGGGAGTGAATTATGGAGATGGGCCAGTGCAAAGGGGAAGAGAGAGAGAGAGAGAGAGAGAGAGAGAGAGAGAGAGAGAGAGAGAGAGAGAGAGAGAGAGTGTGTGTGTGTGTGTGTGTGTGTGAGAGAGAGAGAGAGAGAGAGAGAGAGAGAGTGTGTGTGTGTGTGTAAAAGCAAGGCCAGTTTGATTGTTTCATAGCAGGGGAAGCTTGGAAGAAAAGGCAAATTATGGATAGACTTTGAAAGGCTTTAATACAGAGGAGCTTATATTTAATCCTAGAGATAATAGGAAGCTACTGGAGTTTTTTGAGGAAGTGACACGGCCAGCCTTGCACTTACAGAAAATAATTCTTTGGTAGCTCAGTGAAGGATGGCCTGGAGTCAGAAGAGATGTGAGGCAGAGAACCTAATTAAAAAACTAGTAATCATCCTTGTGAAAGATGATAAGGGCTTGCAGCTGGACAGCAACTACTTAGCAAGAGATCAAGTATGAGAAATATTGTAGTGACAAAATTTGGTAACTGGATGGATATATCAGGTGAGGGTGATGGAGGAGGGAAGAATGATAACAGTCAGGTTTGAAATCTGGGTGGCTAGGAAGGTAGTGTTACTCTTGACCAAACAGGAAGGTTTAGGAGAGGGCTGGTTTTATTTTCTTTAGAGTAGGAGGAGATCAAATAAATTCAGCTTTGGATTGAGCGGAAATTCAGAAGTTTTCTATTTTAATTTTACAGAAGAGGAAACTGAAAGCTTAGTGGAAAAGTGAACAAGGTCACAAAAGTATCAAATGGCAGAGCACTTCTTCCCATACCACATTGCTTTCTTTATATCTGCCTACAGGAAATTTAGGCCTTTGCTAATGTTGACCATGATCAGTGTTTGTCTAAGCAGAAAGTCAGTAAGGCAATTTTCTTTCTTTCTGTTTTTTTTTCCTGAGGCAATTAGGGTTAAGTGACTTGCCCAGGGTCACACAGCTAGGAAGTGTTAAGTGTCTGAGGCCAGATTTGAACTTTGGTTCTCCTGATTTCAGGGCTGGTGCTCTATGCACTGCGCCACCTAACTGCCCCCCAGTAAGTCAATTTTCAAACATTTAATAAGTATTTACTATGTTCTAGGTGCTATACTAAGCATTTTGCAAAGAAATGTAAAAATAAAATCCCTGCACTCAAGGAATTTATACAGTTATCCATTCCACAACATGATTTTCCGCATTATGATTAAGATATATTGTGGGTCAGAATAAAAAATTAAATGGGAATTTTTTGGGAAATTTTGTGTAAGTTGCACAAAACACCCAAAGTTCAGATGACACAGAAAAAGTTTAGAAATTCATAAATGTATAAAATATATGGATGGTATTATAATAGCAACATATTTTGTCTTTTAGCATCATATGCAAACAATATTTCTTTTCTGTAGTATGAAAAAATGGCCAAAAAATTTTGCATGAATTTTTCAGATCATGGGAGTTCAGTGCTTCTTTCCCCCAAGATATGAAAAGGATAATTGCATTATAAAAAAGTCAGTCCTGTCCACATCAGGGAGTAATTCAGGTATCATTCATTATTTTCATACCATGCCATTAACAATCCAGTCATTTTTCCTAATTTCCTCATCCCAGTAAATCTTTCCACTAGGCACTGGGAAGCTAGATTTTAATAGATTTTTTTTCTATCCCTAAAGCAGGGATTTAAATACTTTCCTGACCATTTCCACAAAATGCCACTATACAAATGTCCTACCCATTTCCCCAGATCCCCCTTTTTGTGTTCCTTTCTTGGAATGTAAACTCCTTAGAGACTGTGGTTTTCTTCTTACTTACGTAAGTTTCCTGCCTCAGTTTATTTGGGCCAAATGCTTTGGACAAGAGTCCCATTTGGTTGGCTAGTCTAAACTTTCCACAATAAAGTTTAAAAATCAATCTCTGGCTGCCTCAGTTTCTCTGGTATTACATCATATATTTCAGTTATTTTTCCAGAATAATATATTTCCAGAGAAAACTCATGTTTACAAGATGTATAGAAGTCAAATAGGTCTATTAGAAGTAAAAGAGCGTTTTTCACCTCAGATAAGAGAATGCATTTAATGGCATTTAGATTTAGAAAGCAATTCATATACATTTCATTTGATTCTAATAAAAACTCTATATTCCTATTACAGGTGTTTATTATAGTTCCCATTGAACATATAAAAAAACTGATGATGGGGCAGCTAGGTGGCGCAGTGGTTAGAGCACCAGCCCTGAAGTCAGGAGGACCTGAGGTCAAATCTGGTCTCAGACACTTCCTAGCTGTGTGACCCTGGGCAAGTCACTTAACCCAAATTGCCTCAGCAAAAACCAAAAAAAAAAAAAAAAAAACAAAACTGATGATCAGAAAGGATGTTACTTGCTCATGGTCATGCTAATAATAAGTATTCTGAGGTAAGACTCAGACCCATGATTTTCCTTTCTCCAAGTTCTACAATTTTTTTTTTAATTTTTTTTTTTTACTACATGGCAGACTCAAGCTCTCACCCCTGTCACCTTTGGCTCTGGTTGGTGATTCACCTTATCTTATCCACTTGCAAACCTATTATTCCACTTCCTGAATTTCTCCAATTTTTACTATATTACAATTATGCTTTGTTTCCTATTGTACTTTGCTCTAACTCTAGCTTTGAGAACAACAATTGATAATCAGGATCATTTCTGAAAAGAACATATCAATCTTTTAATCAATATTTCCAATCACCATTGCTTTTGACTTCCCTGGCCACAACTCTACTGTACGTGTGGTCTTTTATTAGAATGTCAATTACTTGATGGTAGTCATCCTTCCTTCCTTCCTTCCTTCCTTCCTTCCATCCTTCCTTCCTTCCTTCTTTGCTTCCTTCCTTGCTTCCTTCCTTCCTTCCTTCCTTCCTTCCTCCCTCCCTTTCTTCCTTCCTTCCTTCCTTTCTTCCTTTCTTCCTTTCTTCCTTCTTTCCTTCCATTTTAAGTCACTGTCTATCACAGTAACTTTACAAATACTTAATAATTACTTGAAAGAAATATTTTCTGTTATATTCAGCAGTTGCCCCTCATAGTTTTTCAGATCATTACATGGATTCCATATCCTATGCCAATAATGACACGACTTAAAACCATGCTATCTGCTTATTGAATTTCCAAAATCAATTTTGAAATAAGATTTTTGCCTTGTCATTTAAAAAAGAAAACAAAATGATGGTCAATTTCATCAAATAATTCAACAGAATAAGTTCCAGAGTTAACCAATTATTTGACTGAATCTATTGGTCCTTGAAGTGTCTTACTTCTATAGAGCAGCCGAATCATGATCTTACTGATGTAATATTGCCTTTGATTGTTTAGCTCATAACTAGCCATGCCTTCTCATCCCAAAGGACACTTTCTATTTCTTTTTAGGAATTTTCTTCAATGGACTATTTAATGAACTTGTTTCCTTTAGTCCTTTAGACCTTTAGACATGTCTATGATACCAGATAAGTACTTTGGTTGTTGTATGATTTTTTATTTTTAAAACAACTTTGGGGTAACACTACACACCTCTCAGATTGGCTAAGATGACAGGAAAAGATAATGGCGAATGTTGGAGGGGATGTGGGAAAACTGATACATTGTTGGTGGAACTGTGAACGGATCTAGCCATTCTGGAGAGCAATTTGGAGCTATGCTCAAAAAGTTATCAAACTGAGGAGCGGGGCCAAGATGGCAGAGTGAAAATGTGACTCTCTGCCTCTCCTCCGATCTTCTCTCAAATCAACAACAAAATAAGCCTCTGAACTGATCTTCAAGTCAACAAATTTAGAAATACTTGGATACTGCTTGCTGATACCTCTGAAGAACTTCACATCAGGTTTGTGTATCTCAGACAGAGGGATAAAGAGTGGTGCAGGCCGGAAGTGAGGGTGGGACTCAGCTCATTGTGGCAAAAACTCCAAACTCCAAACTCCAAACACCTGGAGTTTATCTGAGGCACTCAGGACACTCTGCCCGGATTGGGGGCAGGTGTTCTGGCAGACTTGCCTTGTTTAAGGAGTAATTCGGCCTTAGTCCTAGCCCCCACCGGCCCAGCACCTTAAATTAATTCGCCAAATTGCCCCAGGGAAAGGAGCTTTAGCTGAGGTTTTTCCAAACCTTAAAGAGATATACACGCTGTTTAAAAAAAAAAAAATGAAGAAGCAAAAGAGAGCTCTCACCATAGACAGCTTTTATCGAGACAGAGAAGGGATGACTCCAGATACTGAGATTCCTTTAGACAAAACTTCAGAGGATGTTATTAAGGACCATCACTGGTCCCCTTTTCAAAAGGCCTTTCTGCAAGATTGCATACAGAATCTCAAAAGAGAGCTGGAGGATAAATGGGAAAATAAACTGAAGTCAGTGCAAGAAGCCCTCCAAAAGAGATATGATAAAGACACCAATTTATTGAAAAATAAAATTAGTGAAGTGGAAAAAGAGTGCGATGAACAAATTGGCCAGTTAGAAAAGGAGCTTAAAAAGGTAACTGAAGAAAACAACACTTTAAAAATAAGAATTGAACAAATGCAAGTGAATGACTCAATAAGACTTCAAAAATCAGTCAAACAAAAACAAAAAAATGAAAAATTAGAAGAAAATATGAAATATCTCCTAGGAAAAACAACTGACTTGGAAAATAGATCTAGGAGAGACAATCTAAGAATTATTGCACTTCCTGAAAGTCATGATGAAAAAAAGAATCTAAACACTATCTTCCAGGAAATCCTGAAAGAAAACTGCCCTGAGATTGTAGAATCAGAAGGCAAAATCACCATTGAAAGAATTCATCGATCACCTCCTGAAAGAGACCCCCAAATTAAAACCCCAAGGAATATCGTGGCTAAATTTCAGGACTATAGCACCAAGGAAAAGATTCTGCTAGCAGCTAGAAAGGAACAATTCAAATACCGAGGATCAATAATTAGAATCACACAGGATCTGTCAGCCTCCACATTGAAGGATTGAAGGGCCTGGAACCAGATATTCCCAAGGGCAAAGGAACTTGGATTACAGCCAAGAATAACCTATCCAGCTAGAATGAGCATTATCCTCCAGGGAAGAAGATGGCCATTCAATGACATAGGTGAATTTAACCTGTTTCTAATGAAAAGACCAGATCTGAACAAAAAATTCGACATCCAAACACAGAACTGAAGAGATGCATAAAAAGGTAAAAAGGAAAGGACTCTTGAGAACTTTATTTTTACGAGGGGGATACTTAAAGTTTGGGGATATAATGAACTAGATATTACTTTGAAAATATGAAAAAGAGAACTAGAGCATACTGGGGAAAAGAGGGAAAAAGTGGTAAAATAAGATCTAAAAAAAAAAGGAGGTAAAAACAAGGTAAAATCTCTTGAAGAGGCAAAGAAAACCTAGTATAATTGAGAGAAAGAGGGGAAGGAGATGAGCATTGTGTAAATCTTACTCTCATCAGGTTGGGCTCTAAAAGTGTATATCAGACACTTGATTTTCACATAGAAACTTGTCTGTTGCTAGAGGGAAGTGGAAAGGAAAGGAGGAAAAGAAAGGGACAAACTAATAGAAGAGAAAATAGAAGAATCAGGGGAAAGGAGTAAAAACAGGGGGAGGGGACCTAAAGGTTGGAGTATTGTTTGGGGGAGGGGGTCATCAAAAGCAAATTACTGAGGATGGGGGAAGGGAGAAAGGGGAAAGGAAAGGGGAAAACATAACTTGGGTAAATAAGATGGCATGAAATAAAGAATTAGTTATTCTAACTGTGAATGTGAATGGGATGAACTCTCCCATAAAGCGGGAGCAGATATCAGACTGGATTAAAAACCAGAATCCCACAATATGTTGTCTACAAGAAACACATCTAAAACATAGTGACACATATAGGATGAAGGTAAAAGGTTGGAGCCGAACCTATTATGCTTCAGGTGAACAAAAAAAAGCAGGGGTAGCAATCCTTATCTCAGATCAAGTAAAAGCTAAGATAGATCTAATCAAAAGAGATAAGGAAGGAAACTATATTTTATTAAAGGGTACCATAGATAATGCAGCAATATCTATACTAAATATATATGCACCAAGTGCAATAGCATCCAAATTCCTAGGGGAGAAATCAAGAGAGATGCAAGAAGAAATAGACAGCCAAACTATACTAGAGGGGGATCTCAACCTTGCTCTCTCAGAATTAGATAAATCAAACCACAAAATAAACAAGAAAGAAACTAGGGAGATAAACCAATTGTTAGAAAAGTTAGGTATGATAGATTTATGGAGAAAGTTGAATGGAGACAGTAGGGAGTTAACTTTTTTCTCAGCAGTCCATGGAACCTATACAAAAATTGACCATGTGTTAGGGCATAAAAACCTCAAAATCAAATGCAGAAAGGCAGA
The DNA here is from genome assembly GCA_023553655.1 of Myrmecobius fasciatus. Lineage (NCBI taxonomy): Eukaryota > Metazoa > Chordata > Mammalia > Dasyuromorphia > Myrmecobiidae > Myrmecobius > Myrmecobius fasciatus. The sequence continues at coordinate 240,258 of JAJPUD010003018.1, forward strand.
AATAGTAAACACATCTTTTTCAGATCATGATGCAATAAAAATCACATGCAATATAAGGCCAGGAGAAAATAGACCAAAAGTTAATTGGAAATTAAATAATCTAATCCTGAAGAATGAATGGGTGAAAGAGCAAATTATAGACACAATCAATAATTTCATCCAGGAGAATGACAATAAGGAGACAACATACCAAAATTTGTGGGATACGGCCAAAGCGGTTATAAGGGGCAATTTTATATCTCTGGATGCTTACTTGCATAAAATAGAGAAAGAAAACATCAACGAATTGGGCTTATTATTAAAAAAAATAGAAAAAGAACAAATTAAAAACACTCAATTAAATACCAAATTGGAAATTCTAAAAATAAAAAGAGAAATTAATAAAATTGAAAATAAGAAAACCATTGAATTAATAAATAAAACTAAGAGTTGGTTCTACGAAAAAACCAACAAAATAGATAAGCCTTTAGTTAATTTGATAAGAAAAAGGAAAGAGGAAAATCAAATTGTTAGTCTCAAGAATGATAAGGGAGAACTTTCCTCCAATGAAGAGGAAATTAGAGCAATAATTAGGAGTTACTTTGCCCAACTTTATGCCAGTAAGTTTGATAATCTAAATGAAATGGAGGAATATCTACAAAAATATAGATTGCCCAGGTTAACAGAAGAGGATATAAATTATTTAAATAGCCCCATATTAGAAAAAGAAATAGAACAAGCTATTAACCAACTCCCTAAGAAAAAATCTCCAGGACCAGATGGATTTACATGTGAATTCCACCAAACATTCAAAGAACAATTATTTCCAATACTATACAAACTATTTGAGAAAATAGGGACAGAAGGTATACTGCCAAATTCCTTCTATGAGACCAATATGGTGCTGATAGCTAAACCAGGTAGGGTGAAAACAGAGAAAGAAAACTATAGACCAATTTCCCTAATGAATATTGATGCAAAAATTTTAAATAAGATATTAGCAATGAGATTACAGAAAGTCATCCCCAGGATAGTACACTATGACCAAGTAGGATTTATACCAGGGATGCAGGGCTGGTTCAATATTAGGAACACTATCAGCATAATTAATTATATTAATAACCAAACTAACAAAAACCATATGATTATCTCAATAGATGCAGAAAAAGCCTTTGATAAAATCCAACACCCTTTCCTATTAAAAACACTAGAGAGTATAGGAATAAATGGGCTTTCCTTAAAATGATCAGTAGCATCTATTTAAAACCATCAGCAAGCATCATATGTAATGGAGACAAACTAAAACCATTCCCAATAAGATCAGGAGTGAAACAAGGCTGCCCACTGTCACCATTACTATTTAATATGGTATTAGAAATGTTAGCTTTAGCAATAAGAGAAGAAAAAGAGATAAAAGGAATCAGAGTAGGTAATGAAGAAACCAAATTATCACTCTTTGCAGATGACATGATGGTATACTTAGAGAACCCTAGAGACTCAACTAAAAAACTACTAGAAACAATTCACAACTTTAGCAAAGTGGCAGGATTCAAAATTAATCCACATAAATCATCAGCATTTTTATATATTACCAACAAAGTTCAGCAGCAAGAGATACAAAAAGAAATTACATTCCAAATAACAGATGATAGGATAAAATATTTGGGAATCTATCTGTCAAGGAAAAGTCAGAAACTATACGAACTAAAATACAAAACACTTTCCACACAAATAAAATCAGACCTAATCAATTGGAAAAACATTAAGTGCTCATGGGTAGGCAGAGGGCACATAATAAAAATGACAATATTACCCAAACTAATCTACTTATTTAGTGCCATACCAATCAAACTCCCAAGAAATTATTTTACTGATCTAGAAAAAATAGTAGCAAAGTTCATTTGGAAGAACAAAAAGTCAAGGATTTCAAGGGGATTAATGAAAAAAAAGGCAGATGAAGGTGGCCTTGCTGTACCAGATCTAAAACTATATTATAAAGAAGCGGTCATCAAAACCGTTTGGTACTGGCTAAGGAATAGAGCAGTCGATCAGTGGCACAGGATAGGTTATCAGGACAATCTAGGCAATAACCTTAACAATTTAGTGTTTGATAAACCCAAAGACCCCAGTTTTTGGGATAAGCACTCACTATTCGGCAAAAACTGCTGGGAAAATTGGAAACTAGTGTGGAAGAAATTAGGGCTTGACCCATACCTAACACCACATACCAAGATAAGATCTAAATGGGTTCATGATCTAGATATAAAGAGTGACTTTGTAAACAAGTTAGAGGAACATAATATAGTTTATCTCTCAGACCTGTGGAGAAGGAATAAATTTATGTCCAAAGAAGATCTGGAACTCCTAATTGAACACCAGATAGATAATTTTGATTATATTAAGTTAAAAAGTTTCTGTACAAACAAAACTAATGCAGACAAGATTAGGAGGGAAGCATCAAATTGGGAAATCATCTTTACATTTAATGGTTCTGATAAAGGCCTCATTTCTAAAATATATAGAGAATTGTCTCATGTATATAAGAAATCAAGCCACTCTTCAATAGATAAGTGGTCAAGGGATATGAACAGACAATTTTCAGATGATGAAATAAAAACCATCTCTAGTCATATGAAAAGTTGCTCCAAGTCACTATTGATCAGAGAAATGCAAATTAAGACAACCCTGACGTACTACTACACATCTGTCAGATTGGCTAAAATGACAGGAAAAGATAACGATGAATGTTGGAGGGGATGTGGGAAAACTGGGACACTAATACATTGTTGGTGGAACTGTGAACGGATCCAACCATTCTGGAGAGCAATTTGGAGCTATGCTCAAAAAGTTATCAAACTGTGCATACCCTTTGACCCAGCAGTGTTTCTACTGGGCCTATATCCCAAAGAAATCATAAAGGAAGGAAAGGGCCCCACATGTGCAAGAATGTTTGTGGCAGCTCTTTTTGTAGTGGCTAGAAACTGGAAACTGAAGGGATGCCCATCAATTGGAGAGTGGCTGAATAAATTATGGTATATGAATGTTATGGAATATTATTGCTTTGTAAGAAACGACCAGCAGGACGATTTCAGTGAGGCCTGGAGAGACTTGCATGAACTGATGCTGAGTGAAATGAGCAGAACCAGGAGATCATCACATACAGCAACAACAGTATTACATGATGAACAATTCTGATGGACATGGCTCTCTGCAACAAAGAATTGTCTCAAACCAGTTCCAGTTGTTCACTGAAGAAAACCATATACACCCAGAGAGAGGGATATGAAATATGGACCACAACATAACATATTCATGATCTCTATTGATATTTGCTTGCATTGTGTTGCCTTTCTCTGATTTTCTTTTTTTCTTGTAGATAGGATTTTTCTTGCATAACTTGTCAAGTAATTTAACATTATTAACATGTCATGGACTTCTTGCCGTCTAGGGGAGGGGAGGGGACTGGAGGTAAAATTTGTAATGGAAAGCTTTGTAAAGATCAATGCTGGGGAACTACCCATACATATATTATACAAATAAAAAGCTTTAATAAAACAATTTTAAAAAAAGATAATTCCTGTTCCACCAATATGAATTAATATTTCCCAATCTTTTCAAAATGAATAAATATTTATAACTAAAAAAAAAAAGTTATCAACCTGTGTATACCCTTTGACCCAGCAGTGTTTCTATTGGGCTTATATCCCAGATAGATGTTAAAGGAAGGAAAGGGAACCACATGTGCAAGAATTTTATGGCAGCCCTTTTTGTAGTGGCTAGAAACTGGAAACTGAATGGATGCCTATCAATTGGAGAGTGGCTGAATAAATTATGGTATATGAATGTTATGGAATATTATTGTTCTGTAAGAAACGACCAGCAGGATGATTTCAGAGAAGCCTGGAGAGACTTGCATGAACTGATGCTGAGTGAAATGAGCAGAACCAGGACATCATTATACATGGCAACAAGACTATATGATGATCAATTCTGATGGACATGGCTCTCTTCAACAATGATGAGACCACACATATATGTATATCTTAAATACATTCATATATGTATATACATGTAAACAATAAATGTATATAAAAACACACATATACCAATAGTATTTTACAATCTTTAAAGCATTATATAAATATCAATTATTATTTTTCAAAAATATGTATTTAAAACTAAATACAAAATGAGGAAAAAAACAACAGAAAAAGAAAATATCATCAGGGAGGATTCAAAATATGTAATAATAAGTTTCCATTTCAAGAAAGCATATATAATAATAGATGACATCATATTCATGAGTATTTCCTTGTAGGTCATTCTTTTGTTCTCTATTGTGCATTTTTTACTTTATTCTTTTTTTTCCCTTTTAATTCCCGCCACCTTCCCCAAACAGGCTTCAGTTAAACATGGATATATTTATTTGTGTGTGTGCTTATGTGTGTGTGTGTTCACATCCACACCCACACACTTACTATATACACACATATTCATATACCTACCTGCATACATACATATATATGCATATATGTAATATGTACTTACACATACTTAATACATCTAAAACAATATTTATATGGCTGACATATAATATAGATTTCTCTATTGATTGAATCTTTGACTTTGTCTGAAATCAATGATTACTACCCCTATTTTTAAAAATTTCTAGTAAATTCCATTTCTGATGCTTATTATTGTGTTTGTGTATATCTCTTATTTCCTGTCCCTGCTAATTCTTTTGCTTTACTTTTTGCTCCTTAACTTGCCTTTTTCTCATGTAAACTTCCTTAACTTCTCCCCCTATCTTTCCCCTCATTCTTTACCCCATTTGGTAATCTACACAGTGTCCCACTGCCAAAAATCTACATATCCTGCTATACCCCACCTTATCTTATTCTCTCTCCACTTATTTCTTTATAGATTTTTGGAGGATGCTATACCCTTCCTGGTGTATATATGTATTGTTCCCTATTTAACCCAGTTCCCATGTGAGTAGGTTTTCAGAACTATCAGTCTTCCTCCCCCATAATGCCACTGTGCCAGTTCTTCTGCACCTCAAATGTATTGCATAATTACTATTTTTGCCTTTTACGAAACAATTTTGCTTTTTAGAGTCAGGACATATTCTGCTCTGCCCCAGACTCTTTTTTTGAACTGCCTAATAATTCCTTTCTTTTTTTTTTTTTTTTTTTTTTTTTGCTTTTTTGCTGAGGCAATTGGGGTTAAGTGGCTTATCCAAGGTCACACAGCTAGGGAATGTTAAGTGTCTGAGGTCAGATTTGAACTCGGGTCTTCCTGACATCAGGGCTGGTGCTCTATCCACTGCCTAATAATTTCTACATATAAAACACAGTTTGTCCTTGAGTCCCTTGAAATTAGACTTTGATGCTGGCTATTATATATTAAAATTCCTATTGAATTCAGGTTTGGTTGAGATAAAATCTAGAAAATCTGCGATTTCATTGAATGTCCATTGGGAGTATTCAATAGTGTGCTTAGTTTTGCTGAGTATGATATTTTTGGCTGCTGGCCCAATTCTTTTGATTGGCAATATATAATATTCCAGGACCTGTGGTTTCTTATTATAGCTGCTGGTAAACCTTGTATAATTCTAATTGTAGTCCTAGCTTATTTGTTTTTATTTTCCTTACAAAATTTTCCCTTTGCTCTGGGGGTTTCAAAATTTAGCAATAATGCTTCTATATGTTTTCCTTGTAGGATCTCTTTGAAATAGTGTTGGGTGGATTATTTCTATTATTTCTTTCTTGTTTTGTCATTTCAGGACAGTTTTCTTTGATTATTTCTCATATTATTGTGCGAAGGTTCTTCTTCTTTTTCTTCTTTTTTTTTTCATCACAGCTTTCAAGTAGTTCAATTATTCTTATGTTTCCTCTTCTTGATCTGTTTTCTAGATCTGTTGAAACATATTATGAGAAAAATCTCATAATATGTTTCACATTCAGTTCTATTTTTTCATTCTTTATATTTTGTTTTGTTATTTGTTATGATTTTAGGCTTAACCTTGGCCAATTTAGCTTTCAAAGAATTATTTTCTTCTTTGAGACTCTGGATTTCCTTTTCCAGTTAACTTTTTTTTTTCATATCTTTTTTTCTTGGATGGTTTTTATTTTTTATTTTTTTTATTCTTTCCTCAATCTTTCTCATTTGGTTTTTAATTTTTTGAGTTCTGAGTTGTCTCTGGGCAAGGAGACATTTAACATTACTCTTTTGGGTAGAAGAAGCTTTTTTCACTTCACTGTTCTCTTTTGAAGATGAACCAAGTCTTCCCTATGCCCATGCTAAGTTTATATGGTTAGGTTTCTTCTTCTTTGACTGCTCTTACATCACACATACAAATACACACACACACACACACACACACACATACACACACACACTTTTTAAAAAATGACAACATTAGTGTCTAGCTTCATTTCACCTCTCTCCTCTGCTTGGAACCTTAAACAAAAAGCTCCCTCCTCCTGCAAGTGCCCATAGGCAGCAGTCCCTTTCCCACTGCTTCTGCCCTCCTAGTGTGTTGGCTCCTTCTCCCCTAGAGCCTCATCTCCGCAGCACAACTGCAGAGGTTCCCTCGGTCTTCCCAGACTCAGACCCCCAATTCCCCAGACTCCGAGAGAAGAAAGTTCTGGTGGCTATTGTTAAGGAGACCTAAAAATTTAGCTAGCTTAAGGACACCCCCATTGTTGTGTATTTAGAGCTAACTGAAGGTGTTTATATTTCTTCTGTACTGATGTTTTTCTTCTAGTTTTCTTGATTGTTGGAGGAGGAGAGGAGGACCCCTATATTGCTTCAGTCTTATTTATTTTTCACTGTTCTGTGTTTACCCTGAGGCACAATTTTGTTTTGTTTGTGGGGGAAATCTGGAAAGCATGAATTTTCTGACCTACTCCATCATCTTCCCAGAATCCTCTACCACATCAGTTATTATTTTGATGATTATTGATGTGGAGATAAAAGGAACCTTAGACATTAATGATTTCATTTTACAAATAAAGATATTATTTAAAATTGACCTTGAATCTAAAAATGTTTTTGCTTTTTATCCTTATTGTTTTTCTTCCCTCTCTACTTATGCACATTCTAAACATCTTTCAGAATCCTGATCAAGGCCAAATTACTCTTGAAGGTTTTCCTAAAGATCCTAATTACATTAATATTATTTTTCTCAACTTTTTTTTAAACATAAGCTTTTCTATATCTTAACTTTTAATCCAATGCACTGGCTCCCTTGTCCTCACCCAAGGTGCTCATATCTAGAATCTGGGCACTCTCACTGCTCCTAATGCTTAGAATTCTTTCTGCTCTGTCTTTCTCCTGTTCCCTGATTTCTTTCCAATCCCAGCTAAAATCACATCTTCAAGGAAAATCCCTTGATGATCCCTCTTAATAGTAATGTCCTTTATTTACTGATTATCTCAAATATCCTTTATATGTTTTTTTCCCTACAATTATTCACATGAAGTTTTCCTCAATAGACTGTGAACTCTTTGAAAGTAAGGACTCTCTTTTTTGTTTCAGAATTCTTATTCCTAGATCTTAGCAGAGTGTCTAGCATTTAGCAAGCACTTATTAACTGTTGTGTATATGGTTCTTTATCTTATTCAGTTTATTACTCTAATGGCTTGTAGCACAAAATAAGCACTTAAGTCAGATAATTAATCAATAAGCATTTATTAAGTGCCTACTGTCTTTTAGGCACTGTACCAGGTACTGGGCATTTAGACACATAGAATGAAACTATCCTATCACAAGGAGCTTGTAGTCTAATGGCATAAGTCAACTAATTTATATGCAAGGGTATAAAACATAAAAATAAATAAATAAATGAAATATGCAAAAGTTAAATATAAGCTAGTTTTAGAGATAGGGCATAAGCAGTTGTGGGATCTGAAAAAAGCTTCGTATAAAAGATAATGCTTAAATTATGACTTTAAATAAGCCAGAAATTTTGTGTGACAGAAATAAGGAGAGAATGCATTTCACGTATGTGGGACAGCCAAAAGGTGTAGAGATGAGAATGTGGTTTGTGAGGAACCACAAGAGAATGTTTGGCTAGACTGTGGAGGATGGGAAAGAGAATGCTATCCAACAAGGCTGGAAAGATCTGTGAGGGAAAATCTCTGAAGGATTTCAAAAAAGAAAATTTATCATTTTTCTTAGAGGAAATACAAAATTCCTGGAAGTAGATTGAGTGGGGGATTCATATGGTCAGATCTGTGCTTAAGGAAATTTGTTTTGTGGCAATATGTAGGCTGGATGTAAATAAAGATGGGGCGGGCATAAACTATAAATGAATAAAAGAGGTTGCATGCAAGAGATGCTATAGAGGTAGAAATAACAAGATTTAGCAACTGATTGGGTATTTGGAATTAGAGAGAAGAAGGATCTAGAATAATGTCAACTTGACATTGTGACATAATGACACTTGATCAACTTGAAAGACTGAAAGTGCCTTTGATAGAAATAGAGAAGTTTGTGAGGAGAAGAGATTTTTTTGTGCTTTTTTGTTGAGTGAGGAGAAGATAAGTAGTTTATTTCTGAACATATTGGATTTGAGATGTCTTTAGTATATATGTTTATAAATATACAATGGGCAATTGGTGATGTTGGTCTGAAATTCAAATAAAGGGGTGGAGCTATATAAAAACCATATGTTCATGTATATACATCTATCTATCCTCATGTATATCTAAATTTAATATCCATATGTCATCTATCCATCATTCATCCATCTATCATCTTTCTATATATAATTTGCATAAAGATGACAGTTAATTCATAGGAGTTAATGAGGCTCCTAAGAAAGTGTTTAAAGGAAGAAGAGGGCCTAAAACAGAATCTTGGGGTAGATCCACAGTTATGGAGTGTGATGGGGATGATTTGCTAGCAAGAATTGAGAAATATTAGTCAGAGAGAATAGAACAGAGAAAGAATAGTGTCACAAAAACTCAAAATAATATAGAGTATCCAGGTGGGAACCAAATGTAGCAAATAATTAAAGAAAGATGAGGACTGATGAAATCAATACATACTAATTTATTTGATATTTCCTTCCCATCCCTTGCATTCCCTCTTCTGCCCAGATCCCATTATAGCCCTTTAATGGCTCACATTATGTGTATGAGATGGGAATCACCAACTCTATTCATTCTATTACATTTGAGAACTATGAGACATAACTATCTGACTTTCTCCTGCCTTCTAAACTTTATCACATGCTGTGCTTCTATGTCTTCCAGAACCTCAGCTATGACTAAATATGAAAAATGATTAGTAGAAAAAACATTTATCCAATCAAGTGCCATCCTTAATTGTTTGCACAAATGTTCTTGACTAGTATAATGTACAATTAACGAGATAAAACATGAAGGAAAACAGGGGACCATGAAAAAATGTAATTCTCCTGAAATTATTCCCCCCTGGGGAACTGGATATTAGGAAATAAAAGATCATAAATAAACTTTATTTTTTTACTCCTTCAAAAAATTTCTTTTTAAAAAGATATTTCTTTTTCAATTTAAATGATAACTTCTCCCTTTAAACAAATTTCTCTGAATTTTATTTTTTCAGAATAATCTCTAAGAAAGAAGTACTCTATGCTCCAAAAGATATACTATATGATTTTAAATGCTCTCTAGTGAATGAAACATTCAATAGGGGTCTGAATAATTCAGGTAACAATGCCTCATCAATCAGGATGAATTATTAGAAAAAAAAAACTATAACACTGGTATCATCATCTAATTCCAGCAGCTCTGAGACAGCAATCCCATTATAATGATTCCTTTTGTGGATTAATCTGAAAGATTTCTTAAAACCTGAGAGCATGTCATAAATCAGAGTGAATAAGAGCCTACAAGGTCCTCCCGCCAAATAGAAAACATGTGGTTGTAGCTGCTGTAGAGACAGATCATTGATTCTGCTGTGCTTGGTGTTTGCCCTGAAGTTCAATAGGTTCATTAGAATTGTGAATTTAGAATACAGTTTGGGGTTTTACCAGTTAAATGTAGAATGAGAGCCAATCTTTATATTCCAGAATCTCAGAGTTTCAAAAGATTCCAAGAGGTTATCCAGTCCAACTTATATAGCTCAACAGAAGTCTTTTTTATGGCAGGGTCTCTTAATCTGGGGTATGTGCATTTAAAAATATTTTGATAATCATATTTTAATGCAACTGGTTTCTTTGGTAGTTTTATGAATTTTATTGTATTTAAAAATTTATTCTGACAAGTCCACAGAATTCATCAAACTGTCAAAGTGGGGCAGAGTACAATAATAAATAGTTAATGTATAGCATTTATTATGGGCCTTTTACTACTAAGCACTTTACAATAATTATCCAATATGATCCTTATAATGACCCTGGGAGGTGGACACCTTATTATTTTCAGTTTATAGTTGAGGAAATTGAGCTTAAGTGACTTGCCCAGGGTCACACAGCTAGGAAATAGCTGAAGCCAAATATGAAATTGTCTTTCTGATTTCAGACTGGTTCTATCCACTGTACCAGATAGTTGCCTTTAAAACACATTCTTGACAAGTAGGGATCTAGCAGATTCCTGAAGACCACAAGAGATGGGGAACATATTACCTTCCAATATAATCCATTCTACTTTCAAACAGTTTTAATTAATAGGAACTTTTCCCCTTATATCAAACCAAGACAAGCCTTTCTGGCACTTGTACCCATTGTTTCTATGGAAATTCTCCCATTGAAGACAAGGAAGAAAAATTCTAATTTCTTTTCAATATCAGAGTCCTTCCATTTCTTCAAAGGAGCTCTGGTGTCTCTTTTGATCTTTTCATTTCTATACTAAATATCTTTAGTTCTTTCAATTAATAAATTCCTGTCCATTGTAATCTCCAAATTCTCATTATCAAGGCTGTCCCTCTTTGAACAAGCTCATTATTGTTAATACCTTGCAAAAACAGTGGTCCTCAGACTAGGAAACAATGAGAGCAGAATAAAATTTGGACCTTCACATCCCTCTATCTTGATACTTTGCTATCTTAATGAAGCTTAAGTTCAATTGAGTTTTTTGACTATTTTGAACTGCTGATACATCAATTTCAAAGACTCCAATATTACTTCTTTCCCACTGTCATTTCTCCCATCCTATATATTTGTTTGGCTAATTCTTTGTTCCCATGTCTAAGACTTTGCATTTATCTTTGTGAAGTTTAATCTATCTTTTTTGAATGAATCCATTCTTATAAGAAATTACCCCTGCCTATAAGGAATATTAGGCCCCAGATAAAATGTGATTTTGAAGTCTCAGTATGGTGTCTTGAACAAATGCTGGTTGACTGACTGATAGAACCTTTCATGAGGTTCTGAAGATGCTGAAAAATGTTTTCATAAGTAGAAGTTTAGGTAAAATAAATTATTTTCTTCTCAAGATGACTTTTTTATAAGGATGAATTCATTTGGTTCCAAAATTTTGGTATTTTAACATATAAAAATCATTTCTGTAAATGGTGAGAAAGAAGGAAAAATCACTAGAATTTCCAGTACAAGCAAACGACAAATATCTTATCAATACTGGATATAATAAAAAGTGTTTGAATAGATGATTAAAGATGTGTGCAACTTGAGTCAAATTCATTTTGCCTTGTATCAGGCTCTGAGTTAGGTGCTAGATGGGTCATAATAGAAACCACAAAATGGTCACTGCCTCAAAAGCACTTACATTCTATAGTAGTGAACTAACTTGGAAAAAAATCAAGTAAATATCAGGTATATACAATGAAAATATAAAAGGAGATACAGCAGAGTATAATGGACAGAGAGTCAGTAAGACCTGGATTTAAGTTCAGCCTTTGAGGCAAATTGTTCTATGACTCTGGGCAAGTCCCAATCCCATAATATTCCATGCAACTTTCTAAGCCTTAAATGCTGTAGAGTAGGTGCTGAATGGCCTTCACAGAGAGTTTCCTAAGGAGGGAATTACTTACACCAATGAAACCATAAATTTGGACCAAAGCAAACCAAAGTAGAATAACCTCAGATAATGGCCCCAGCTTCTAGAGTTTCTCTGTCCATTCATTAAGTTCATATTTAACTGCTTAAGGGTCTGTATGCTCCTGCTTTCAGTACAGTCAAATGATACTCACCTCTGAGTTTATTAAAGTTTCTAATCAGATTTTACAAGCCTGATTTTTAGAATGCCAACTAAATTTCTGGAAAATGTGAGGAACTGTAACTATTTGTGGTGGTTAGGGATTAGAAGTTGGGGTGAGGGTAGAGGAAGAAGTCATGAAATGCTTTGTGTGTTCCAAAGTGACTTCTTGTTTTGGAGTAGCATTTTAATATTTAATTCTTACTTTAAAGTTTCAGTTTATGTGAAGATAGAACTTAAAAAAAATAGCCTTAAAAATTGAGCATTCTTTTGATTTCAAAACTCAGCAAATTTAGAGAAAAATTTGTATAGGGCTATTTTCAGTTAGACACAGACTTTCTTGTATTTGCTAGAAATTACAACAATAAAACTTGCGTCTCAGTCTCTGTTGACAGGTATATAGGATTGATATCAATTAGGTGCTGAGCAGAATAGATTTTTCATGTCTCAGTCTATTTCTCTCTTCCCTGGGAGTATGCAAATTCCATCTAAAGGAGTTCAATAATAGCTAAAACAGTCAAAGAAGGAGAAATATGGATGTGGTTGATGGCTTTAAGCCTTGGATGTCATTTAACTGTTAACAAATGTTTACCATATGATGTCACATAGGCTTAAAAAAGATTACATGGTTTTGACTTGGTAGAACTGATCAAATTAATGGATGAAGGAGCTCTAAGGTAGTTTTAAAATAGAACTTAGCAAATCAAGCTTGTAAAATCTGATTGGAAATTTGAAGAGACTCAGATGTAAGTGTTGTTGTTTGACTGAAAGTTGGGGGATACAGTATTTAGAATTAAATGACAACCCAATCAGTAAACAGATAGAGCTCTAGGGGGGTTATGGGACTATTTAGTGAAGGGTTCAGCAAATGGAATTGGCACAAATGTATTTATTCTCCTCAGTAATGACCTAGAGGATATCATGGAAATCCCATGAATTAATTAAATTGAGTGTTTTATGTATTGAAGTACATGTAAAATTGATATCAAGAAGCCTAGGAAACTTGTAAATATGGTAGGAAGATACCAAAGTGAGAATCTACCTGAAAAAAGGCAAGATATCTTTTGAGAATAGCAGTTCTGAAAAAGAAATATTTAATGGGGAGAAAACTACTGAGAAACTGGGATTGCCAAAATAGAAGTAAGTATAGAGGTAGAGAGAGATTGGGAGAGAGGGTCTGTCCAAGGGGCCAGTGTGAGTGATGGATATTAGTTTGCAGCAGAGGGAGGTGAATTTTACCTTATACAAATCTAGGGAGAATTATTTTTGCCTTTAAGCAAAAAAGAGAGAGAACAGGGGGGGAATAGAAGAAAAATAATAGAAGAGCCTAAAGGATTGTAATAGGAGAAATATGAAATGCTGAAAATGCAAGTATGGCTGAGTGATGACAAAGGTTCAGGGGAGAATGCTGCTAATATTTAAAACATAGGGACAAGCAAAGAGACACACTGTCTAGGTGACAATGAGATAAAATTAAGGTCACAGACACTGGAGCTGGGTTTGAAGAAAACTATTGGACAGGATGAATTTAATTTTTCAATGGGAACAAAGGTAGAAGATCAATTCTCCCCTTGGCCCAACCCCAAATCTGCTAGTGTGAAAACATTAAAGTTCAGCTGGGACAATGAAAAGGGAATAAAGGAAGTAGGAGAACTCACACAGTAAATATTTTCCTTCAATGTCTTTTGCAATTAGATGGGCAGACATTTAAGTGTTTTCTAAAATCGGAACACATTAGAAACCTTCTGTGTCTTTGCATAAGGTCTTCATTAGTGACTGTTCCTATCTCTCCCGTTAAAATAGTATCTTCTAATGGCTAATCATGGGAGAACACTTCCAAGATTCGCTAGCTTAATCCTTGGTACTAGAATCCCTGGCCAGACCATATAGATGTCAACAATCATGAATATCTTATTTTACAAAAAAGAAAAGAAAAGAGGAGTCTACATGGAATTGTGAACTTCTTTTATAGATGGTTTTTATAAAAAGTATATGTTAAATTTAACATGATCATAACAAAATTGCCTTGCTTCTCTATGACCCTCTCTGAACATTTTTTGTGGTCATTTATACATTTTAAAATAAAATTTCATGGGTGTTCTTTTATTTATTTTTTATTTCTGCTCATTATGTATTGATTAATTTTATGACTCATCTGTACTTTAAGAAACTAAAAAAAAAATCATACTTTCTCCACAATATATATGGAGTTTTAAGTGGCCTCCAGTTCTGGGCATAGCAGTATATCTTGTTGCTTCCTACTTTTTCATAATACTTGACTGGTCTTTCTGTTTTTTTCTCCTTCCTTCCTGTCTTTCTGTCTTTCCCCCTCTATATATCGTCTTTTCTGCCATCTTTGGCCCTTCTTACAACCCATTAGCTGCCATGTCTATCAATTCTATTTACACAATATATCTAGATATATACTATATATAATTAGAATTTTGTGATCTTTGAGATCACAAAACCACTATTCTAGTTTAAGACCTCATTGCTTCTTGCTGAACTATTATAATAGGACCCTATTATATGTCTCAGACGTAGTTTCTTTCTTTTTTCAGTGTATTCTCCACATAGCTGCCAAATTAAATTTCTTTGAGGATATTTCTGACCATGTCAAGAAGCCACATCAGTTCCCTGTTGTCTCTGGGAAAGAACTAAAATTTATTCTTTTGAAAAGGCCTCCACATGATATTTTCTGTTCCAGCCAGACCAGCTTGCTTGTGCTTCTCTTAGAATGAAAATCCATCCTCTGTCTTATGCTTGGGAACATGCTCACTAAGTTCTCTGTCCTAGAATCCCTAACTTCTTTCAAAATTTAGCTCAAATGCTGCTGCCTATAGGAAGCCCTGTTTTGAAATAAGTTTCAACATATTTTAATTTTATATGTAGATGATACCTTTCCCCAACTAAGTTTGGGAGCAAGATTATGAGCAAGATTAATTTCACCTCTTGTATACCCATCATCCAGTATAGTGTCTATCATATACAATATGCTTAATAAATGCAGGTGATCAAATAATAAATTGGCTCTTTAACAGAACATTTAAAAAATAATAGTAAAACTCAGAGAAAACCCAAGAAATGGGATACTTGGCTGTTGGATTTAGACTGAATTTAATAAAACTTCATTAATTTGAAATTCTGGGCACTAAAAAGATCCAGCCTTCTAATTGGATGTTACATATGAGCATACATATATATATATATATATATATATATATATGGATATAGATATATAGATGTAAAAAAACCCTTTTTTATATTTTCTGGATTACCCATAGGTATTATGTGTCTAACTCTTTTATAGTTAAAAGGTATGACTGTAATTTTTCTTTCTTTCTTTTTTGGGGGGGGTAAGGCAATAGGGGTTAAGTGACTTGCCCAGGGTCACACAGCCAGGAAGTATTAAGTGTCAGAGCTTAGATTTGAATGTAGGTCCTCCTGACTGCAGGGCTGGTGCTCTATCCATTGCATCACCTAGCTGCCCTGAATATAAATGATTTTTGAGAAAATCAGGGCCCATGTCAGAATCATGAACATATCTCTCAAATTCAAAGCATTAGATTGGGAAAAATCTGCATCAGCCTCTTCACACTTTTATTTTTAATACACGCATTTCAAGAAATATTTCCAATATGCTCAAGGTCAAATGGACAAATCTGGAATTGAAACTATCTTCTCTTGAGTCTAAGTTCAAAGTTCAAACTACTCTCCTTGAAGTAATTGAAGGAAATTAACTGTATCAATTGTATTGATATCTTGCTATATTGTGGAGATATGTTCATTCATGATTGATTGGGTTGTGACCTTTATTTGTCTCAACTGCTAATGTGTTCCAGAATGCATACTTTACAAAGAAAAAATGTTATTTTTGCCATTTGTCCCCCAACAAAAAAAAGACACTCACAGCTAGGAGAGCTAGTTAGAGAGGTGATGAAATATGTAATAGCTCCTATCAGGAAAAGCGGTAAAAAGAAGTAAATGCAATATGACTGGAATGATGTTCATGCTCAAAGTATAATGTGCAGTTTTGAATTTCATGCTTATTCTCTATTATGCTGACACTTCATGTGTGAAATATCGCATTTCATGGAGTTATTAAATCTACTCCAGCAAAACGATGTTGTTGTCCTTAGATGAAGGGTGATTCCACAAATTCAGCATACAACTTTACCTTCATCGGCTTTCTTCGAAATAGGTCATTAAGCAGCCTCTGTCAAAACTTAAGCAATTTTACAAAATGGAAACAGGGGTAGAAACTGCAGTGGTTGTTATCACTGTATTCCTAGCATCCTGCTTTGTAGGTGCTTAATAAATGTAGGTCCATTTTAATGCCATTTCCCTATGATCAAAGTATTAATTTTCCATGATGAGGATATTTGGTAGATTTAACTTTAAAATTTTATTTTTTAAATTATATCTGTGAGTTCATCAGAATAGGGAGCCCTGTGAGGAACTCTTTCTAAAAAGACTATGTCTTATAATTTTCAAGAGTTTTTGAGGGGTAATAGTAGATTAAGTAACTTGTTGGGGGTTTTATAAGTATTTTGTGTCATAATAGCGATTTCAACTCTGGTCTTTCTTACTTTGAGGCCACATCTCTTTCCTCCAGGCCAAATTGTAAGATTCCAAATCATCTGTTCTGCTTGTTTTTGCTCCAAGAACATCATGTTTTTCCCACAGTAAATTTAAAATCTCAAATCTCTCCATCATGAAGACCAATTAATATTTGACACTCAACACCTCCTTGGGTCTCTTACTTCCTTTCCTTTCTGATTGAAGGGCAGGACAATAAGCCTTTGTGATAGCCACCTTTTATAGAGAGCTTTGCATTATCCTTCTTCATTTCCCATCATCTGGGGACCTCCTTTGCCTTTTTAAGTTTTTTTTTTGTTTGTTTATTTTTTGCACATTGTCTTTTTCTAGTAGATTGATTGTAAGCTCTTGTTTCTTATTTGTATTCTCAGCCCTTGACATAGTGCCTTGCATATTGAAGTTACTTAATAAATGTTTGTTGACTATTGTCCAAGAAGAATAACATGGTCTTAATTAGATATTTCTGAGTCCATACCAATTCAAGGAGTATTAGATTTGGAGTTGGAGATGCTGAGTAGTAATCTTAACTCTGCACCTATCTGCTACATATCTTTGGGCAAGTTATTTCCCCTCATTTTTCTTAGCTATAAAAGAAAGTATTTGAATTAGAGGATTTTTAAGGTCTTCTTAAAGTATTGAATTAGAGGATTTTTAAGGTCCTACCTGGGTTGTAGGGGTAAACCAATTTGGAATTAAGGCATTAATTAATATTCCAATAAGGAATTAAGACATTATAATTCCCACAGATAAAATTGCTTCTAGATAAAATTGAAGATAGATTATTTATAGACCAAAATAATATGACTGTGTGGTCCAAGCATGAGTGAGGCATTCTTAATTAAAGCTATTTCCTGTTCTCAGTGAATACTTGATCTAACTTCATTCTGGGGTGGATAATAGGTTCTTAGATCTAGGGCAAGGAAGGATATTGAAGGTTATTTAGTTCAAACCCTTCATTTTGCAGATGTAGGAAAAGTTCAGGGAAATTAACTGACTTGTTCAATGTCATGCAGGTAATAAAACAAAAAACGAAAAACAAAAAAACTAAATTGGAACTCAGGTCCTGCCATTCCAAATTCACCATTCTTTCCTCTATACCACATTGCCTTGGTTGCCTTGAGTAAATAGAGATGTGAATTATGCAAACTATGTGTGGATTTTTCATCTTGATAGTTTTCAAAGGTCATGCAGAAGGAGAATCATTAACACGGGTGGGCTCTGTTTTATTCATGAAGTTTTATTTATAGATATCAGATGGGCATCTAATCATAATTTACTAAAATCACTTCTACTTATCTTACTTGATTTAAATGAATCTTGCTAACTAGATTTCACCTCTGGGGAGAAAAGGTGTATTGATGGTGATATAGTGAGGAAGCCAAGGTAAGTAAGATGTTTTTGATAACTTTCCCACTAGCTGAATGAAGATAAAATATTTACACTATCTGAAGATAATTGCCAATTTCCCAAGGTAGCTTGCTTTATGAAAACCCTGTATTTGAAACTCTAAAAATGTGAAACTGAATCAATGATATGATATGGGTTCATTAAGTAATGACTTCGTGCTATATAGTAAATGCTGCTCCATCAAAAATTTGAAAAACTACAGGAAGGAAAAAAGACTTAGAAAATATGTTTGTAGTACAGGGAAAGTAGTGTTAGACCCATAAGGCAGAGAAAAGGTACTAACAACTATCTAGTGCTTTGGACTCCTGCTAGTAAATGGAATTCTATAATCTAAGATTCTATAGATGGAGTAAATCAATCAATCAATCAGCATTTATTAAGTTCCTATGTGCCAGTCCCTGGAAACACAAAGACAATGATGAAACAGCTTCAAAATTCAAGGAGCTTACAATATATAAAAGAGATATGCATAAATATAAATATATACATTCTCTGTATAAAATAAATATAAGATAATATTGAAGAGGAATGCACCAACAGCTGAGATGAGATAGATTAGGAAAGACCTCATGTAGAGGGTTCTTGAGCTGAAAAGAATTAGGGATTCTAAGAAGTAAGCTAAGGAGGAAATGCATTCTGAGTATAGGAAACAATCTTTGTAAAGGCATGGAGATGGGAAAGAGTGTGCCTCAATTGAGAAACAGATTGTAGAGCTCATAAAGGGGGTTAATATAAAAGGCTGAAAAAGTAATTTAAAGCAAGATTATGCAGGAGATTTTAATACTAAAGAGAAAATTCATATTTGATTGTAGAGGTAATAGGGAGCCATCTGAGTATTGAACAGGTGAGTGACATGGTCAAACCTATGCTTTAAGAAAATCACTTCAATGGCTGTACAGAAAGTGGGTCAGAGAAGGAGGGAGTACAGAGAAAATTTTAGGAGACTACTGCAGTAATTCAATGGAGGTGATGAAGTTTGGGGAAAAAATGGTTCATGGAAATATAGGTAGACAAAAGAATGGAAGTAAAATACAATTTGGAAATAAAAGCAATAAGACTGGGCAACTGAGTCACCCCAAGCTTTAAAAAAGGAATTCTAATGACATAAACAGTACAAATAAAGAAGTAGGGGAAGAATGTTCTAAAGAGGCCATTGTGGATGCACAAAGAACTCCTCAAACAACATGGATTCTTTAAGGACATCTACAGAAGAGAGGAGAAACTGGATAGTGGAACCAAAGATATATAACAGAGAATTTTTTAAAAAAAATATGGATTGTTCTTTAATAATAGTTTATGGAGCTCTTAAAGTTCACAATGAATTAAGTTTGACAAGGAATCTTGAGGACTTCAAATGAGGCTTTTTTTTTTTAGCTAGTTTTCAGACAAGAGGGAAATCAAAGAAGGGATAGGGCCACAGTTCAAGACAGATTGGTTGCTGGTGTAAGGGAGAAGGCAAAAGTACTCAGTTTATTGATTTAGAAGGGAGAATTATTCCTGATTAAGAAGGATATAACACAATCTTTTGGGATATACCAATATAACCCTTCCCTCTCCCAACTTTAAAATTGCAGCATTAAAGGTATAATTTATGATTTTTTAAAATGGCAAGGATTGATCACTAATAAACAGTATGGCTTCATCAAGAACATTTCAAATTTATCTAATATATTTTTGTCACAGGCTGGTAGGTCAGGAAAACTTTAAGATTTATACATAGATTTTTACAAATCACCTGGCAGAACCTCCCATGCTATCTTTGTGAATAATATGGGGAGATATGGGCTGGGTGCAGTTCAGAGGATTTAAAACCACTTGAATTACCAAACTTAGTTTGGTGATTGCTAGAGGACAATTCGAAAGAAAGTATAGTAAAGAAGCCTTTGCCTTGTGCTGCTTCATATTTTAGTTGACTATACACAGAAGCTTTGCATAAATGTCCCTTTTAAATGTGCATATGATTTAAAGTTATAAGAGATACCTAACACATTTTATGATAGAGTTTGGATCCAAAAAGATGTTTCTGTGTAGGTCTGGCAAAATTCCTGAGGACAACCAGAACCAGATTAAAATGATTGGGAATGTTTAACAAAATAAATAAAATATAATGAAATGAAGAAAATGTTAATTTGTGGTATTCTAAGTTAAAAGATAGCCTACAGGCTTCCATTTCTATTTGAGTTTGACAACACTGATCTAGGATATTAGCCAAATCAAATGAAGGGAAATTGTTAGAAATTAATTTGTAATCCTTATCTGGATTCAAAAAGCAAACTCTCCAAATACCACAGGAAGGTGTAGATATCCAACAGTCATGTGGAAATGATGTGGAGATTTAAAATATTAACGACACATAGCAACGTAAAAAGTTAAAGATAACCTAGGTTGTTGTAAAAGGAATAATGTTCTGCCCCAGTTATATATATCACATTTGGAATACTGTGTATCAATCTGGGCCTTACGTTCTAGGAAGAATATATATAAGATGACCAGTATTTAGAAAGAAATGATCAAGCTTGTGAGATGACAGAAAAAAAAGAGTATATTGGAGTCAGATGGAATTGATTCTCAAGAAGTGATTGTTAAATTTTCAGAGCAAACATTTTACACTAGGGAAATTGGAAAAATACTACAAATTAATGCTTCATTTCTTATTTGGTTGATTGTCTAAAGTTAAGAAAAGGATGGAAAATATGATAATTCTGCAGATT
This sequence comes from Myrmecobius fasciatus, assembly GCA_023553655.1. NCBI lineage: Eukaryota > Metazoa > Chordata > Mammalia > Dasyuromorphia > Myrmecobiidae > Myrmecobius > Myrmecobius fasciatus. The sequence goes on from JAJPUD010003018.1 coordinate 261,097, forward strand.
AAATTGAAAAGTGAGTTGAACATGCTTTTTCCTTCAGAGAGTTGGTTGTTAAACATTTACCAAAATAGTGATTACAAGAAAGAGAAAACTGGATAGACTTAATAGCTTTTGAGCTATTTGAATGATTATTATGTAGAAGAGGGATTTTTTTTTATATCTAAAAAGATATAAAGCAGATCAGAACTAAGAACTAAGTGAAATTCATAAAGAGGTAGGTTTCAGTTTGACTGGGATCCTCAACTCCTCTTCTTCCTTTTCCCCTTTATTACCAGATGCATACTTTTCTGCATACTTCTCTGCATACTTCTTTGTGTTGTTTCTCCAAATTAATATATAATCTCATTAAGGTAAGGAACTGTCTTTCCTATTGCTTGTAGTTGTATTCCCAGCACTTAAGACGGTATTTGTAACAAAGTAAAAGCTTAATAAATGTTTGTTGCTGACTTGAGGTGAGGAAAAAATATTCTTAAACTTTAAATATTTTTTTAAAAGTTAATTTCTTCAGGATGAGAGTTCCTTCCAAATTGCAGGCTTATAATAAAAAGCTAAATGATCTCTTCTCTACTGAAGAGCATAGATTTAAAGCTGAAAGTAAAAGAGAGATCATCCAGTTCAACCCCATCATTTGCAGATAAAGTTCATAGGATTCCAAGATCACAGAGGTAAGCAAGCAGCCCTGGGATTTGAGCTCATCCTATATAAGTTCATGTTGAGTTTTTTTTTTATTGTACCATAAATTCCTGCTCATGAATGGATTGAGATAGAAGAGCTGTGATTTTCCTTCCATCTATGAGGTTCAAAGTAATGAAGGAAGCAACCACAAATAAATGTCAAAAGGAAACTAGGACAACTTGAAATAACCAAGAAATTTTATGGATTCTTCCTACCAGAATAACTGATACTTCATCATGGCATGAAGATGGCTGTGAAATCTCAAGCCTGGAAGTCTTGTTAAACTAGGGTTTCAATCTGAAGGGACCTTGTGGTCATTTGGTCCATCACCCTCATTTTATAGATGAATAAATTGAGGTCCACATGTTGTGACTTGTAGAAAGGCATATTGAGTTCTATGATACTGGAACTGGTGCTCTTTCCACCACACATAAGGATGGCTACATATTTGAATGTAAAAAGTAAGAACCTGATTCATACATTACTCTGAAGAGAGATCCAGAGATTATTACAGCCTAGGACTCCTATCAGTATGCATGTAGAATTCAAGATTCACTAGTTGGTATTTATCAAATCCAACTATTCTTCAGCTGCTCTCAGAGAGGATGCCTGATGGTCATACAAATTCTTCTTTGCTTTGAACCTACCTATGTGTTCAGAGGTCTAAAGGAGGTAAGAGTAGCTCAGGGCTGTACCCAGGCTACAATCCAGGTTCTATTAGGAATAGCAAAGTTATGTGCCCTCATGATTTAAGATTTGAGAGTGATAAGCATATGGACTGCTGGCTCAACTAAATCATACTTGTGATTGAGGATACTATCAGTTTCAGTTTTTAGACTCTTTTATGCTGGAAAATTGAAGAATTGTTCAGTACTGTGAATCTCAGTTGGAAGTACTAAATAGGGTTAACACAAAGACAGTCATGGTCAGACTTGTATATAACCCTCTTCCATTTCTTCTCAAACAACTGAGAGCCAGGGATGAGGGAAAATAATGGGATTCTACATTATCCTTGTTGCACATAATTATCCCTGGCAGGCTTTTGAGGGAACAGGTAGTTAGTTCTGCCCAATACAAAGCTAGACATCCAAGGTGAGAGAATCCTGAGATTCAAACAAGCATGTAGTTAGTGACTGTTACACATTTCCTGTCTGTTATCTCTATAGACTTGCTCCCTGAGGAAAGAATCAGCTTCAATATCCTAATATGAAGACAAGACCTCATATAGTAAAAGTGAATGTGTGATGTATAAAAATGTGCTTTGAATCAAGACATCTGACCATACAGTATAGAATATTTTATTTTCTGTGCTCACTGAAAATGGTTTTCTAGCATGTAGAATAGCCTGGAACACAGTAAGTGCTTAATAAATGTTTATTGCTTGATTGTTTCTTCATCTGGATAAGGCTCAGGCTTGATGAAACATACAACGGTTTCTACATATGGGTGGTGAAGGATACACAGATACTGTGTGTCTGCATTTGGAAATATGCTGCTATTTTAGTTAACCTTTAGAACACTGACATTTCAGAGTTGGCAACTAAATAGATGCCTCAGAGAACATGCAAATAGGTTCAAATTCTCCAGTTATATAATAATTTAAGAATATCCTATTAGGAATGGTGGCAACAGTATAACAATAACTGATAACTAGCTTTGACACTGAGTAACTTTCACTAAAGTTTCTAATTCTTGCTAAGGTATAGTTCAATGGCAATGAACTTTCTTCATGGAGAGGCTTCTCTTCTTTCATTTTTCCTTTCTTTTCCTTTCCTGAATATACTTTTCTCTTTCTTTTTTCCCCTTTTTCTCCTTTCCTCCCTTTTCTTCTTCCCCTCTTTCCCTCTCTCTCCCTCTCCCTCTTCCTCCTTCACTTTCTTCCCTTCCTCTGTTTCTCTACCCTCCCGCCTTCTCTCTCTCACTACTGCTTTTTTTTTCAGCCATAACTAACTGCTTCTTCAAAAAAAAAATTTTAATAGCTTAACTGCTGCAATTAAGTGATGAGGATGATGAAATATATCTAGACACTCTACTATTTATTCAAAATTATCTTCTATCAAATTGGGCTAAAAATAAGGAAAAAAAGAAATCACCCAAAGTCATTCAGGAGTGAGGTTGATTTCTACTTTATCCATGAAAACAATATGCTGGGTGCCATTACCTTGGGCACAAGCTGCATGTAATTACTTTTATGTACCATACAATGTGTTTGTGAGGATCTGTTTTAATTTTTTATGGTTTCTTTGAGAATAATTACCAGATTATTTGAAGCACATAAATAATATTGTAATTGCTTAAGTAAGAAGGTATTCACAACTAGGTGATTACTATGCTGAGTTGCTCAAGCAAACATCAATTGGCTCTAACATGAAGTCTGATGTGATATTAAATGAAAAGCATGGCAGGAAGTTTGATACCTTGCTTTACATCACAGAATATGAAAACATAGTCCAAGGGCTCTTTAGAAATTTTAAAGTACAAGAGCAACATCTAGATCTAGGATGGAAGCAGGGGAATTCAATTCAACTTAGTTCATTTCAATGTACTTTGAGTACACAAAACATAGTAAGTACTTAATAAATGCCTTTTTTCATTCATTAAGTAAAATAGACAAATAGTCCATATTTATTGATATATTATATAGCTATAGTTTTCAATCCTTTTTGCTAAAGGAAGGTGTATATTTCATTAGCATTTCTGTGGAATCAAGTTATGGTATTCATTGCATTAATCTAAATTCTGGAATATTTTTATTTTTTTATATTATTGTGGTTATAGTAAAGTCAAGAATTTTTTGTCCAGAGTAGATCAGAAACTCAAATGTGGTTTCAAATATTTAATAGTTGTGAGAACTTGAGCAAAGTCATTTAACCCTATATGCCTCAGTTTCCTCATCTGTAAAATATGCTAGGGAAAAAATGACAAATCACTCCAATATTTTTGCCAAGAAAACCCAAAATGAAGTCATGAAGGGTTGGATACAATTGAAAAATGACTGAATATCAACAGAACTGAAGCATTTTTTCATGCTTTACCTTCACTGTTTTGCAGGGATAGAAAGAATTCAATCACAAATTGATCATTCCTAGACTAAGAAATAGGGAGGAAATCCCACTGCTAGAAGGAAGAAGCAGGACTTTCTTCAGTCTATATCCCTTATGGAAACATGGATGTCACAAAGTAACCCTCTTCTTCTTCAACTTCAAAATGAAATAAACATACCAATCAATTATGGCTTTTACCTTTCTAATCTCTTAAAGAATTGAGTGAATTATTGAATTAATTCTGGAAAACATATGCAGAAGGGGCCGAATAGACTTTATTTGGTTTCTGGTGCTAAATTAACCTTCTTGTAGAAAGAGGTTTTTAGAAAGGCAAATGAATTCCTTCACTAGGATGCCATTCATCATTCATCCAAGGACAAGTTTAAATCCCTTCTCTGAGAAAATTCCCTGGTTCTTTCACCCTATGTTGATTCTTCTTTTTTTTCCCTGAATTTAAAAGTACCTACATTTTGAAAGAGCACAGTTTAACACTTTACTATTTCCCAATGCTTTTTTTTTCAGTATATCTTGTTTGAACAAGTTTTAAGTTTTTCTGAGGTCAGGGAACATGACTACCTTATGCTTCCCTCTTTCCTCTCCCCTCCTTTAATACTCTATTCTGTATTTATTAAGCACCTACTGTGTTCCAGGCTATTCTAAGTGCTAGAAAACCATTCTCAGTGAGCACAGAAAATACTCTATAGTGTATTTAATACTCTTTTTAATACTCTATGTCAAAGGAATGTAAATATTCCTTTAATACTCTATATTAAAGGAATGTAAATATTCCTTTAATACTCTATGCTCAGAGCATAGTCCTGAGCATAGTATCACAGGGTCATAGAAACCACCTTAGAAGTCATTTTGTCCAATCTTCTTATTGTAAAGATTTGGAAACTGAGGTTGTAATTTGCCTAAGATCAAACAGGTAGCAAGTGGTTAATTTAAACTAAAGGCTTTCCAAATTAAGTTTTCTTGCTATTATACCATTAACTGTACCTTTCTTTCTATCTCAATTATTACAGTTCTAGTCCAGGCCTTGATGATCTTATGTCTGGACTACTGCAAAACATCTGCTAAGGGCTTTCCTTTCCTTGCTTCTAACCCATTATATAAATATATACACACACACATATATATATATAAATATCAATATTTTTTCCATTTATATATGCTGTTTTATATATATATGTACATATATATTCTCTCTCTTTATATGTATTTGTATATATATATATATATATTTATGGATCAAAAGTTACCAATGATATCTGCATATTAAATGTCCTTTTCTGGTAATAAACAACATGATTATTTGAGAGACACATAGCAGAGCAGATAAGTGATAATTTCTGAATAAAGAAAATTTGGGTTCAAATTCTATATGCTGTACCTATTGATTGTGTAACTCCTGCATATCACTTAATAATACTTGTTATCTGGCTACATTCCTCTGAATATTATCACTGATCTCCAGAATTTCCTCATTTGATTATAGCAAATTGATTATATAAGTTATATAACGCTGAGTGCCTCCTGCTCCTGGGCTCCTCCCTCCCTCTGATTAGGTTTTCTGTGTGTCTGTGCATGCATTGAGGGCAAGAATTATTTTTTTATCTCTTTGTTTCCCTACCATTTACCACAGTGCCTGGTACATAGAAGGTAACTAATACATGCTTAACAATTGACTAATTTACAACAATTGGCAGCTCTCCAAATCTTTCAGCTGCATTGGAAGAAGGATTTCTCTTACTGGGAATTCTCTATGTAAAGAAAACACAAGTTTGGGCCCCTTCCCCAGAAAAATGATTAATTAAAACCTAAAGTTTCTCTTTGATTGTGGAACTCCTTTTATCAAGTTATTTGCAGTGGTTCTCTGTTGTCTAAAATAGTCATGTTAAAGACCTGTTACAGGCCTGCCGTCTCAAGCCTATATGGCCCACACCACTTTTGTGGGTTGCCTGATAAATGTAATTGGAAAACTGGTAACAAAATGAGTAAAAATATAGACAAAATACAATAATATTATTTTATTAATATTTAGTTTTCAAAGTCAGTAAATATTTAGTTTTCTAAACCAATAAATACCCACAGGGTCATTATATATGATCCAATAATCCCCATTTCTATTTAAATTTGCCTTAAATAAAATTTGGCATTCACCTTCTCACCCTACCTGTGAAATGGTAGCCTCCCCCTCGCTGTCTTATCTCAGCTCTCAGTTTCTGCTATCATAAACCCTTAACTACAGTGAGGCTGGTCACCTAACTTCAAGAATTACCAATATTATTTACCTGCCTAGACTATTATTACTTCTCTGCTCCATGTTTTTACATCCTAAAAGTTCTTTGGAACTTAATTTGTATTCTTCATTTTCCATAAGGCCTTGAACTCCAAAAGGACATAATAATCTCCCTCTACTCTAAATTCTCATAAAATGTATTCAATTAAGACATTCTGTTTCTTAATCAATCATGTACCTGCTTAACACCATTATTTAACTGTTTCAAATAGGCACGTCCTTGGAGTCAGAATTGTAACAAAGACAATAACATGTTGGGAGAAGGGTACTTATTCCTTAGGAAACCATTTTCCACCTTTGCTGTAACTGCCATTCTCAAGGTCTACTGCTACCTCTCATGGTGATTGTTACCAAGGCGACTACTCTTCAAGGGGATGCCCACTGGAATCACTAGGTGACCAGTTTCTCCTCTCCTTCTTACTTATTCACAATGATTATTCTCAGAATAATCACCCATTCTTCACTTCAAATGAATGTGTTCTAGGCACCAAAATTTCTAGGTACAGCTCTGACTTTAAGTTCCTTAAGGACAGAAACTACAACTTAGTCTTAAACTTCCCTCTTACATCTCTCCTTCTATCCTCTTCACAAATACACAGTGTATTTACTGGGCAGATGGTAGATGCCGAATCCAAGAAAAGTAAAAATATAGTAACTCAGTAAAATTGGAGAGTAAACACTTGGAAGCTATCTAGGAATACTTATACCTAATATAAATATAAAGTCTTTGTTAAATGGAAATAATCATTTATACATGACATTCAGGTATTTAATCTGTGTGCTTAGTCTTCAATAGTGTGGGAAATATTTTTTTGCTTACTGTTTCCACTTTAAATGTATTGGTCTCATTATTTTAAAAATATTGCTATTATATTAATAAAATAATTTACATTTATATAGCTTTTTACACTTTGAAGCTCTCAGATGGGTAGTCAATGAGTCCTTGCTGATTGACTTAACATTTATCATTTTAAGGAATTAACATATCTAATGCCAGATCTGGTAGGGTATGTATAATCATGGGATACATAAAGAGTATTTCTTCATTGCTTCTCAACTGTTATTTTAAAATTGGAAGAATGGTTCCCTTTCCATGTTTGTCTTTCCATCAAGCTTATCTTTTCTGGGATTTATTTTAATTGCAAAGACTGAGGCAACATCTTTTCTGTAGTTCTTCAACTCCAACTCTCTGAGGCAAGTGCTGGGAACTTTTCTTTAAAAAATTCAAACTATAAGCATATAAGTTGGACCAGGAGAAAAAAAAAAGTTGCAACTTTATGATTTCTTCTGTCTGAGGCTTAAGGAGTTCAACAGAAGCCTCAGGAAAGGTTGAAGCCATAACTAGCTCGTTTCACAACTTTTATTGAATCAAGGTGTGTAAAGTTCAGCCTATGCAGTCTTGTGATTGTAAAAAGCAATCTGGAGTGTGCACAACCTTTTAATAATATTTGTTCTGTAAGTCATAGAGCTGATAAACAATCAAAGTCAGATTTCTTGCTTAGAACAGTTTCTGTGGGAATGAACCCCTTATCCTTCAAAAAATAAAAAAAAATACACATTTCTAAAAGTAAGCTATGTACTGCCTTCCTTTATGAACTGACTGTTCTTTGCCATAAGATCTACAATCTTATTCCTAGATAAAATGCTTTAGGGTAGTTTGGATTTCCTGAGTAAAATTTTTTTCAATTGTTTGTTTTATTAAATACATATGCATATGTATATATCTTTATATATCTGCTTTTATATTTTTCAAACCTATGATTTCTAAATTAAAGAGAACTCTAAGTGAACTTCCTCTTGAATACAGATGGTACCTGTTCTGCTATTAATCTGAGAGAAGGGCTTTTTTAACTTTTTTATTGTTATGGATTTTTTTTGGTAGTCAGAAAAAGCCTATTTAAAAAACCTTTTTAAAAGTAAGAAATCAAATTCATAGCATTACAAAGGAAACCAATACTATTAATATAAAAATGGAATTTTTTCCCCATTCAAGTTCACAGATTTTCTGAAATTTAATACCAAACACCATGGGAGCCCATGAACCCTCAGACCAAGAATTCTTAGAGTATTGCTTCAAGGGTAGAGAGTTAGGACTGAAAGACCCCGTAGTGCAGTGGATAGAGGTCTGGTCTCAGATTCAGGAAAAGTTAGTGCAAGATTCATATGTGCCACATAAAATCTGGGGGTAAACCTCGTCAAGTTTAAGACAACTAGACAAGATATTTAGATAGATATGAATGAACATTTTTAAAGCATCTATTATGTGCCAGGCACCATGTTAAGTGCTGACAGACAGACAGATACACATACAGACACATTACACACACATAGACACAGACACATACACATATATAGAGAGAATACAAAACAAACATAGGTGCAAACTCAGCATGCTGAAAATACCCCAAACGTATGTGATCCATTCTTTGGAGACAAAATACTGTCACTGAATCTCTGCTGTAGGTTCCTTCTTTGCTTTCTCACCATCATACTATGACCAACTGAACTATGACTGAGAAAAAGTAATTCACTTTATTAAGCCACATCTATGGCTTTATTTTTTCTAGATTAAGGCATCTAGCACTTAGGATATCTATCTCCTCTCTGAAGAACTTACAAAGATTTATAGATGAAAATTGTACAGGATGATCTTTATCAAGTGAAGGGAGAGCCTGAAACAATAGCCTCACAGATGTATGCTTATAAAAACAAAACTTTACCTAAGTTTGCAGTCTTTAAAGCCTAGAAAAACAGCTGAAAAGGTAATATACACAAAGTGTTACATAAATGTTAACAGTTAAAACATTGATAGATTCTATTAGAACAATTTTATTGGTTACCACACTGGAACTTCGTTTGAACATTGCCTGATGTTTTTTTTTCTTTTGATAAATTGGCACACAATTATGAATTTAGTACTTTTTTATATTATAATTACTTCCCATCAGTTAGACAGTCTATCTATAAGGTGTTATTAAGAACTTACTAGGTGATAAGTTCTGGAAATAAAAAAAAGGCAAAAATAGGGTTCCTGCTCATTTATAATTATTATCATCACCATTATTAACTTTTAAAATACTGACCTCAAATGTTTGCAGTAGAAAGCAAATCTCACATTATAATTTTCCATTTTGGTGGGGTTTGCTTTAGAAAGGCAAGCAAACCTTTGTCTATGGTATAAAGCAGTGAGGAAAGGACTGAATGAAAAATTAGGGCACTTAAGTTTGAGTTTTAGCTTGGTTACTACCACTACTAATTAACATTTATATAATGCTTACTATGTACCAGGCAGTGTACTAAGGATTTTACAATTATTATCTCATTTGATCCTCATAACAATGGTGGGAGGAAGGTACTATTATTATCTCCATTTTATAGATGAGGCAAAAAGGTTAAGTGACTTACTAGGTTCACATAATCAGTAAGTATTAGAGATGAAATTTGAAGTCAGGTTTTCTTGTCTTTAGGCCCTTAGCTCTTTTCTAGCTGCCTTTCCTACTCCCTAGCCCCAATTAATTGTGTAATCTTATTTTACCAGGCTTAAATGTATCTTTTATAAAATAAAGGAATTTGACTAAATGACCTCTATGGGAGCGTCTAATTTAAATCTATGAGCCTATAAACTATACTTCTGATAGATTCTGTTAGCATGATCCCTTTTTTAACCATTACTGGGATGTAGTTTGAAAATTATCTGGAGGGTTCTTTCAATAAAGTGGCATATTAATATGAATCTGGTGTTATACAGTACTGAATATGCTGTATGAATTATCCAAAAATAATTAGGCTTGATTAGTCAGAGACAAGAGAAAAAAACCCAATAGCCTTTTCCAAATTGAATCAATTCCCAAGTTGACTCAAAAGATCTAATCCTCTCTTTTGCTTTCTAGTGAAATGTAATGACCACAGAATTAGCAAAGTAGTAATGAAAAATTCACTGCCTATCTGGAAATGTGAAATCCAAAAATGGACTCAAGTTTCCTAAACCCACACTAGTAGAAAATCAGATTATTATAGATATCTATTTAATGCCAATTTGACTGGAGAAATAAAGATGAATAAATAAAGAAAATTCTATAGGGATAAATGCTTTGTAAGTAAATTGAAATGACTCAGTGCAGCATTAGTAACTCTTCACACAAATGATTTAAAAATCTGATGTTAAGTTTTGGAATTGTTAGAATAATCTTGTTCTACCAAAAAGGCTAATTTTGGGGGGTGTCAATATCAAAATTTATTACAAATAAAGCTTAATGATTGTGAAAGTAGCAAGGCTTAAATGAACATTTTTTTTTGAAGACCTGGGTTCAAATTCTGTTTCAGATCCTTCCATACTGGGTCTTTATAGGCTAATCCTTTATTTAACCTCTCTGATTTTCAGCGTGCTCCTATGGAAAATGAAAGCAATGCTTTCAGTTTCCATCACCCATAACTGTTGTGAGGCTTAACTGTTAGAATATATGGAAAGCATGCTGGCAAGTTTAACTGATGATACAAATGTCAGTTATTATATAATTATCTATTTTTAATTGCTTCTTAAATTTATACATGACTACTTTTAGGTAGATAAATTTAAATTTGAACCAAATAAAGAGTTTCAAATTTCTTACATTTTTCAGATTAATCAGATGCCTTTTCAATTAATTGTGGACAAAGGTCTTAGGTTTTTCAGATTTTTTAAAATGTTCATATCCAATATTGCATATATTTATTACAGGATAGCAATACAGAAAAGATGATGGCCCTTATTTCATTCTTCCATAATAGTTCTGATAATTATAATACTATAGTATTTAATAAAAACATTGGGCTTATCCTCATAATCCTCATCATCCTCATCAAGTAGTAAGTATCTCAACTTTAAAATATATTTGAGATATAATAAAATTCTCTTCTAGTTAATGTGCATTAAGCCATGGAATTTGTGGTCCTGAAGAGGATACAAAGATGAGACTAGATATCTTTTCCAAATCTAGATTGCTCATGACACATAAATCTGTAAAGAACCTTAGAGATCACCTATTCTTATCCCATCTACTTTTATAACTGCTTTGTAGGTAATAGGTATTTAATAAATGTGATGGATTTTTGATGAGGAAACTGAAGCCCAGTTGGTATGGCACAGCTGAAATTTGAACCTTAGTCCTATAGTTCCAAATTCAATATGTTTTCTATTATATATAAGTAAAAGGATCACAAATAAATTGCAATCGAGAATTGAAAAGTTATAGTTAAACAGTATTCCTATTGAAATTCTAAATGGAAGCCATTTTTATCAATCATTCACAAAGTTAGTGTCTTAACGTCTCCATTTTTATTATTCCATGGAAATACCACAAATATATATGTGTATATATATATATCACAAAAATTTACTTTATTATATATTATGTATTATATACAGACATTATATCACCTTATAAACTTTGATACATATGTAATATATTATATAAAAATTTATATGACACATAATTATACTTACATAGTCCCCAGAAAACATTTTGATGTTAGAACGCTAACTTCAGTCTAGATCAAAGAATTAGCTGGAAAGAAAGGTGGTCAGTTGCTATAGCAAGAACTTACTTTAGTAACACTGGTGTTAAAAGTAACTGACAGGCTAGAATAGCCAATCACATTTAGTGATTTTTATCATTCAAATTAGTCAGTAGTGTAAAAATGAAGCCCTGGCACAGCATGCCCCTAGATGCAATATTTATACTATGCCATTAATCATAAGTCAGTAGGTAGAATTATTGCCCTAGACAAATAGAGCCATTGACTTCACACCCACAAGCATATTGATTCAAGAAAATTGAGGTAACCAGCCAATGAAAGAAGCAAAATCTTCTGAAAAATGATGTTTTAGTCAAAGGTTAAATGATTAACCACTAGGTTAATGATTTACTTCCTGCCTTAAAATAATCAGCATTTGGGTTCTCTATAACACATAGTTTCAAAATACCACAGTTTAAATGTCAATTGTTAGTTTGTAGAATATAAGGTGAAATGATGTGTGAATCTATCATTTGCTAATGATGACTCTCTGGAAGAGCAAGGGGGAAGAATACCAGAACAAAATATAATGCTATTAAAAAAAAAACCCAAATTACTGAAAGTACCTCTTTCAATGATAAATATTTACTCTGATTTTTGAAACTTTGTAGGTCTTTTTTTGTTCATACATTATAGGCTCAATTATTATCACTATACAGATGACTTTCAGGTCTATATATTCAGCTCTAATGTCGGTCTTGAACTCTTGTCTTATCAGGTGCTTGTTGGATATTTCTCCTACTATTAGGATGGTCTTTTCCTCTTGTTATCCTCATATTCACTACTCTACTCCAGAATTCCTCCTTTCTAAAAAGGGAATCATAATTCTTCCATTTATATAATCTTGGAATCATTCTCGGCTTTTCCTTTTCCCATACCTCCTATAACTAATCAGTTGCTGAATCTTTTCTACTTTCACTAGGTCTTTCTATTCCACTACCTTCTCCCCACTTATATATTCATTACTCTTATTCAGATCTTTTGGAAAGTTATAATAGTATCCTAATTAGTCTCTATTATTCTTGTCTCAATTCTTTCCTTCCTTCCATCTGTCAAGGTTAAGTGATTTGCCCAGAGTCACCTAGCAAGTGTTTTAGACTAGATTTGAACTGAGATCTTCCTGATTCTAGGGCCAGTGCTCTGTCAGAACTTTTTTTTTCTTTCCTTCCCTCCCCCCCACCAAACTTTCCTAACTCCTGAATTCTGTCTTGACATTATTCCTTTTTATAAACTGTGCCTTTTACCTGAAAGCTGCTGTATCCTCATCTCTGCTTCTTAAATGTCCAACTCATTTTAAAGCTCAGGAGAGATATCTCCTCCCTAAGTCTTTCTTAATTCTTCCCAGCTGTTAGCATTTTCTCTCTTCTTCATTTTTCTTGTATTTATTTTCTAATAATCTCTTTCTCTTACCTCTAATATCTGTAGGTAGATAAATGTCATGGTGGATAAAATCTTGAATTTGAAAATAGGAAACACTGCATTCAAATTCAGCTTCAGAGACTCAAATTGCTTTGGGATCCTGGTTAATTCACTTAAAATCAGTTAATTTATAAAGCATTTGGCAAACTGTAAGGAGATTTTTAAGCACTATTATTATTAATTTATACATTATAGTCATTAGTAGAGTATAATTTCTTTAGAGGCAGGGACTATTTCATTTGCTCTTTGTATCTCCAGTGCCCAGAAAGGTATTTCACCTTATCTTGTCTAGTTTCAGATTCTTCACTTCACTATGCAAATGTTTCCATGCTATATACAATCTCCTTCCTAACCTTGACTGTCTTATAGTAGTGTCTGTTGCAGCCTGATTGCTAAGTATTTAACTTTGTTAACCCACCATGCATATTCAGACCATATTCTTGGGAGGCCATTCTTCCCAGATATGTACAAGTTCTCTTGCACCTCTTTTCCTCTTTTCCAACTCTAGCTTGGAAAACAGTTATCAAACCTATGTCCTTACAATCAATTCGTCCATTCACCATTTTCCTCGACTTCTCTATCCAAAATACTCCTCTCTGGCCAGCAATCCCCCATTTGTGTTGTCTTTTCTTATTAAAATGTAAGTTCCTTCAGGGTATGGCCTGTCTTTTTGGCTTGTAATTTTATCCCAATACCACACTGCCTGGCACATATTAAGTATTTAATAAATGTTTTTTTTTTCATTTATATAAGACACTTTATAAATGCCCTTTGGTTTTGAATGGATTATTCAGCATCCCAAATAGCCACATCCTATCATGTGTATTGAAGAAGAAAATTAATATTGACATCAGGAGCAGTTTTGCATGTAAAACAACATAGGATGCAAGACAGAAATCAACTGTATGCCTAAAAGGCAGCAATGTGCATCGGAGGCTCACTGCTATTTAGATATAACTTCCATCAAACCCTGAAATCCATGCTAAATGAGAAATCATGCTAACCCTTCTCCCCTTTTGTATAAATAGAAGCTATGAAGAACAAAATTACTCAGTTTAATTATTTTCCCAATAGATAGCTATATCCTTGTGAAAGGGCAGCTTAATTAAAAGGCAAAGTAAAACGGGAGTTACTATCATATTCTTTTCACTTCCTTGAAAATGAGATTCCAGCTTATCAGTTACTTGTATGAAGCTAAAACAAATTTCACCTTGCCTAAATAAGATTCAGATATTTCTTTAGAGATTGAACATCAATGAAATATTTAAAGTAGAGATTAAATAAGTGATGCAAAGATCATCCTTGGTCTATATTCAATGACTATTAAGAATCAAATTTAAATATTTCAATATTTGAGAAGTTACATGTGTTAGATTCCTCTTTGTGTAAACTCATGTAGGTGCATGACATACATTGTAACAGTACAATTCTCATCCAAACTTAAGGCAAAAAATAAATTAAAAATATAAGACAAGTGATTTTTCAATCAATATGGAAAAAAAGAGCCGTAAAGGGAGAAAGCTTCTTGAAATTCTTAACAAAAACAAAAGTGGAAACACTTCAGAAAAGTAAAATAAGGAAATATCACACAAGTAAAAGATGGTGAATATGAAGGACTAAAAGAAAAATAGGAAGTTGAAGAAATTCAGAATGAAATAGACCCAGAGGAACAATATGAATAATGACAACATAAATTTAAAGATCAGTGAGGGGAAGTAAAATCTAAAGTAATTTTAAAAACCAACAATGAAAATTAGTCATAAACCGCACCTCTCTCATAGCAGAGAGATGGAGGATTAGTAAAACAGAATGAATTGCACATTTTTGAGTATGTTGATGAAGTACAATGAGTGTTTTGTTTTAATTATCTGAATTCTTCAAACTGATAGAGGAAGGAAAGATTTTTTTTTT
>JAJPUD010003019.1:0-13842 GCA_023553655.1 Myrmecobius fasciatus
TCAGTTAAATAATCTCTTGGGAGTTTGATTGGTATAGCACTAAATAGATAGATTAGTTTAGGTAGTATTGCCATCTTTATTATATTCGCTCGACCTATCCAAGAGTACTTGTTTTTCCAATTGTTTAGATCTGACTTTATTTGTGTGCAGAGTGTTTTGTAGTTTTGCTCATATAGATCCTGACTTTCCCTTGGCAGATATATTCCCAAATAATTTATATTATCGATAGTTATTTTGAATGGAATTTCTCTTTGTATCTCTTGCTGTTGCATTTTGTTGGTGATGTATAAAAATGCTGATGATTTCTGTGGATTTATTTTGTATCCTGCAACTTTGCTAAAGTTGTGGATTAATTCTAATAGTTTTTTAGTTGATTGTCTAGGGTTATCTAAGTAGACCATCATATCATCTGCAAACAGTGATAATTTGGTTTCCTCATGACCTACTCTAATTCCTTTAATCTCTTTTTCTTGTCTTATTGCCAAGGCTAGGATTTCTAATACAATATTGAACAGTAATGGTGATAGTGGGCAACCTTGTTTCACCCCTGATCTTATTGGGAATGGTTCTAGTTTCTCACCATTACATATGATGCTAGCTGATGGTTTTAAATAGATGCTACCGACTATTTTAAGGAAAAGTCCATTAATTCCTATACTCTCTAATGTTTTTAATTCTTTTTTTTCTTGTAGATAGGATTTTTCTTGAATAACTTGTGAAGTATTTCAACATTATTAACATGTAGTGGACTTCCTGCCATCTAGGGGAGGGGAGGGAACTGGGGGTAAAATTTGCAATGGAAAGCTTTGTAAAGATCAATGCTGGGGAACTACCCATACATATGTTATACAAATAAAAAGCTTTAATAAAAAAAAATAGTTCAGCTTGATCTGTTGTTTGTAATAACTTCTTCCATTTCTTAGGGTCTCATTACACTTTCTCCTAAAGTTTGGTTGGAATTAATCCACTCTTTCCCTCCTTACTGAGTTTTTTGCACCCAGCTGAATCATCTTCTGTGTCTTCATGGTCTGAAGGGACCACTTTCAATTCATCACAATAGATATTTGAATGACTTTGTTCTTTGCTCTTTTCTAGGCACTTGGAACTACAGTTTACAATTTATTTGGGCAGACATGACACATGCAAAGTTAAATAAATGTCACAGAAGAGGAAAGGTTTTGATTTTTTGACTAAATTTTGACTAAATCAAATAGTTTTGAGGTTTATTAACCTTGATTATGTGAATTAATATGAACTATTATTGCTGCTATGTAATTGTCCTCAATTTTTCTTTTAAAAAAATCAGGTACAGCTTTGTGACACTGAGGATAATGCATTAACATTGGACTCTGGAGGACCTAAGTGCAAATCTGACTTCAGATACTCATTTATCAGCCTTGTGACTCTGGGCAGGTTACTTAATCCCAATCGTCTCCCTCCTCCCATTCAGATGTGTCTCAGAATTATTATTAATTATAAAAAACCATGGTGTGAACAAGTTCATTGGGTTGTTTTCCTTTTTAGATGAGAACAAAATCTGAGATGGAGGAGAAAAAGGATAATTTGGAAACTGGGGTCATTGCTTGAGGAAGTCAGGCTGAGGGAGAAATGAGTGGTGTCCTGAATTCAGCTTGTTCGCCAATTATTAAATTTTCAGTGTGAGCTTGATTTATTATTGTGTCTAGATTTTTAAAAAGTGATGAAGAAAATGTTAGCAATGAGGATTAAACTCAACAGTATGACCTATGTACATTTTTGTTTTCCCAGAGACTTGGGGGTATCACTGGGTAGCAAACTATAACCTACAGTGTAAGGCTATGCCTGAAGAGAAGCAAGAGACAACCTTCGTGCAAATAGGTGTAAAAAGGGAATAGTGAGGTTTCTAAAGATCAATCTTAGCTTAATTAGCACATTTTTACACAAGGTGATCTTTATATTTTCCCCCATGATGCTAGATTTCCTAGTAGCTTAGACTGAGGATTCACTTGTTCTCCCTTCTAAGCAAAAAAGCACTTTGGGATAAGGAGCAGCATCTACTATGGTCGTCTATTATATGTGTATTCAGTGATTAAAAATATGAATTATATCCAGTAACCCCATGTTCCTAAAAATGGACTTAATTGATATCACTGCTCTATTTCTTTTTTGAAAAAAATAAAGTATCCTATGAATGAGTCTGAGACATTTCACCATGGCACTCTTAACACTGGGATTCTAGCTGTCACTACATACTTCAATAGTACATCCATAATGGCAGTAGACTATTGTCTGTCTTTAGGTATATGAATAGTCTTGTAAATAATTTGCCTAATGGAATGCTGAATGTGTGAGAACAAACCACGCTCCTAATTAGTGAAGTACAGGGCTTGGGCTTTTAAAACTTCATTAAACCCCTTCTAGCAATTAGCCACTCAAGTAGAAGTGTTTCCATCATCTTATTGACTAGTCTGCATCTAATTAGAGCACCTGGACAGAGTGTGCATGGGTTTAGGACAGCCATGGGAAATTGATTGAAATAAGATTTCATCGACTTTTCCCTGAGGAAAAAAGGCTGAGGCATTTTTAAATTTTTAGAATTAGGAATAAGGAATCTATTTGATGGCTTTAGTCAGTTTCTTCTTTGCAGATAGAGGAAGGTTAAAGGGTAGCTCTTAGCAAAGTTTTGTACTTATACACATAAAAAGGAAAGGAATATATATATTATTGCAGGAGAATTTGACTAGTTCATATCCAATTAAGAAAGACCTTACACCTTGGTTAGTATACCACAGGATAGTTTTGGCTCAAGTTGGTTCCCTAATGACAAATTTAAGATGTTTGAAATTCAAACACACTTGAAGTTCAAATGCATTTTCATTTATTGATAGCAGGAATGACTACTCTATGAATGAATAATTATGTAAGATTAAGGAATGATTAGCATAAGACCAGTATTCATTCACTAATTTGTTAATGTTCTTCACTGAGTTGTACCATTTGCTGTGGCTTTAACAACAACAGCAACAACAAGGACAACAAAGAAAACAACAAAGGCAACAATACTTTACTCATATTCACAGTGCTTTATTAAAGTTTCTGGGCTTTTATTGTATATTGCTTTTAATTCTTATTGATTACAGGATTTAGAGTTGAGAGGTACTCAGAAGACTATCCAGACCTTTTTTTAAAAATAAGAAAACAGAGATTCAGAGATTTCCCTAAGCAGAGCAAAAGCTAATGTTCTTTCTCCTGACCATGTTGCCATCCCATTTGATTTCCCCTAAAAATTCTCATATCTCTCCAAAAGAAAATCAGTAACATAGAGGGAATATATTGAAAATATAGCTCCTTCTTTTCTCTGGCATTGCCCCTGCTATGATCTTACACTTGGACTATTGAAATGTTCTGATGGTTGATTTTCATACCTCAAATGTCTCTCTAATCCAGTCCATCTTCCATTCAGCTATCAGAGTGTTATCAGGTCTCATCATGCTCTTTAAAAATTAAATTCCAGTGGTTCCTTATTATCTCCAGGATCAAATATAAAATCAATGGCATTCAAAGCCCTTCATAACCTGCATGTCCTTCATTTTTCCAGTTTTCTTATACCCAGCATCCTCTTCCCCAACTATGTGCTCTTTGACTCATTGGCACTGGCCTCCTTGTTATTCCATCTCCAGATTAAGAATTTTCATTTTCAGGCCTTCAATGCTCTTTTTTCTTTGTTTAATGACTGACTAAAAGTATTTTCCCATCTGTGGTTTTATTTTACAGTTGCATTGGCTCCTCAATCTCATGTTATACTTGGCATCCAAATAGTGGATCATGTTATGGCTAATAGTGCTATAACAAGATCATTCCTTCTGATACTTATAGTGATAAATTTCCTTACACGGAGGTTTTTGCATGGTCTGCTTTCCCTAGTAGTTTTGCTAGCCCTGTCATTTTTTATATTCTCTTCCCAAACTCTAGGATTTAGCTACATTTACATAGTAATTAAAAGTTTTCAAAGCACTTTATAAATATCATCTCATTTGATCCTCCCAATAACCCCAAGGGATGGGTACTATTATTTTTCCCATTTACTTTAATTTTGTTTTAATTATTAAAGCTTTTACATATTTTTAAAACATATGTATAGATAATTTCCAACATTTACCCTTGCAAAACCTTATGTTCCAAATTTTTTCCCTCTGTTCCCTCTACATCCTCCCCTAGATGCCAAGTAATCCAATATATGTTAAACATGTGAAATTCTTCTATACATATTTATACAATTATCAGGCTGCACAAGAAAAATCAGATCAAAAAGGAAAAAAAAAGTGATAAAAAACAAAATACAAGCAAACTACAACAAAAAAGTGAAAATACTATGTTGTGATCCACACTCAGTCCCTACAGTCTTCTTTTTGGGTGCAGATGGCTTTCTTCATCACAAGATCATTGAAATTGACCTGAATCATCTTATTGTTAAAAAGTCACATCAAAAAAAATTTAAAAATTTAAAAAATAAAATAAATAAAAACAGTCATATCCATCAGAATTGCTCATCGTATAATCTTCTTGTTGCTGTGTACAATGATCTTCTGGTTCTGCTCATTTCTCTTAGAAACAGTTCATGTAAACTTTTCCAGGTCTCTCTGAAATTATTCTGCTGATTGTTTCTTATAGAACAATAATATTCCATAACATTCATATGCTATAAATTATTCAGCCATTCTCCAACTGATGGGCATTCACTCAGTTTCCAGTTTTTTGCTACTATAAAAAGGGCTGCCACAAACATTTTTGCACATGTGGGGTCCCTTTTCCTTCTTTATGATCCCTTTGAGATCCAGATCCAGAAGAGACACTGCTGGATCAAAGGGCATACACAGTGTGATAGCCCTTTGGGTATTCTTCTATATTCTCCTATGTTAGGTCTAAGTGATTTAAAATAAAAAGGTAATAGAAGAGAATTGGAAAGGTGACTTTTGTCTATTATTTGTTTACAATTAATAAATTCTCTTTGAAATTCTCATCCCAAAGCCCCATGCTTCCTAAAGGGACAGAAGAAGGGAGATATGAGACTTCTGTTCTTGTGCAGAGGATTACCGAAAAAAAGAGAAACTTGGTGAAAAGCAATTGTTATGTGTAGTGGGGAGAGATGCAGAAGAGTAATTCTGGACTTGCAATAAGACAAAGGAGATACTGGAGATGAGTAAGAATGCTTAGGGAGGAAGACCCTTCTCCTGTCAGTATTAGTGATTTCCTATTCTTCACCTGTCCTTCCACTTGAACTCCTTTTCTACTTTTCACCCTACAGTTCTTGCCCCTGCCACACAAGCCTCTGTTATTTATACCTTACCCCATAGAGGTATGTAGGTGTTTCATTGAGTAGGAATTGAGGCAGGAAGACCTGAGTTTAAGTCCAACTTCAGACACTTAGTGGGTATGTGACCCTGGGCAAGACACTTAACATTTACCTGGTCCAGTTTCGTGGTCTGTTAAATTTGCCTATGATTATTGTGAGCATCTGTTTGCTAAAACTCTTATAGTGCCTAGCTCATAGTAAATGTTTAATAAAGGTTTGTATCCTTAATGCTTAATGAATAATTATATCCTCTCTTCCACTTCATTCATTCTACAAACATTCAGTCCATACTGTGCTAGACAGTGGAGAGAGATGCAAAGTTTAACCAACATACATTATGCAGGCTACAGAAGCCATCAGCTGTAATTTAGACCTAGGAGTACCACAAAAATATTTATAGCTGTTCTTTTTGTGGTGGCAAGGAATTGGAAATTGAGGAGCTGCCCATCAACTGCAGAATGACTGAACAAGTTGTGATATGTGATATATGATATAATGTAATGCTACTGTTTGGTAAGAAATATTAAGCAGGTGGATTTCAGGCAAACCTGGAAAGACTTACATGAACTGATGCTGAGTAAAGTGAGCAGAATAAAAGGACATTGTACACAGTACTAACAACATTGTGTGATGATCAACTCTGATGAACTTAGCTCTTCTCAGTGATACAATAATCTAAGACAATTCCACTAGACTAGAGGTGGTAAATGTGATCCACACCCAAAGAAAGAAATAAGAGACTGAATGCAGATTAAAAAATACTGTTTGCACTTTATTTTCTCACGGTTTTTCTCTTTTGTTTTGATTCTTCGTTCACAATATGAGTAAAGTAGAAATATGTTTAACAGATTGTATATGTATATCCTATATCAGATTGTGTTCTGTCTTGGGGAGAGGGGAAGGAAGGGAAAGAGGAAGAAAAATTTGGAACTCAAAATGGTACAGAAATGAATGTTACAAAACTATCTTTACATGAAATTGGAAAAAAAGGAAAAGAAAAAAAAGAAGTAGAGGTACTTTTAACTGCATTATTTAACATTTTGATCCTTCTTCACAAATGGGGGAGGTATGTTTCTGGTAGTTCATGTTGGAGTTCTGAATGAATTTCCCATGGAAATAATGTGATCCATGATGGCTGAAGTTTGCTGTACTTCTATTCCATTTTTAACTGTATGGGTATTGTGAATTACAAAGGCTTTTAAGGGCCAGTTTGTGAAGCTAACCATCTTGTATGACAGAATTTCAGTTGAGAAAAAAAAGTGTGTCCAGAGATTCAAAAGGCTAACTTATGAATGAACTTTTGGAACACAGAAGGAGTCTGCTCATACTTAAATCTTTTTTTTGTTTGGGACTTTTCCTGTACTGATGTGTGGAGTGGCTGTCTTTGTCATCCCTAGAGACAGGTTCTGCATCATCTTCCTATTACTGGCTTCATAATAAGGCTTTTGAGGTATCCTGTTTTTTTTTCTATCAGAGTGGAAAAATTGTGTGCCTATCACTATTTGTGGCCTATAGTGTCCCAGAGAGAATCTGTCTAATAAGAGAGATATCACAGCCTGTCTTGAGACTTAATGACAGAAATTATTTTGTTTTTTTCTGACCCTTTTTGATCTCTCTCTCCCTATTTTTTTCTCTCTGTGTCTCTGTCTCTCTCTGTCTCTGTCTCTCTCCCTCCCTCTTTCTCTGTCTCTGTCTCCTTCCTCCTACTTCTCTTACTCTTCCTCCTATATGCTCTTCCCTATCTTTACTTGCCTCCACATCAAATTTTTTCCTGCTTGCTCTGAGCTTCAGATCATCCTAGGGAAATGAAAGTTGATTGCAGAAATAATTCCACCACAGGAACCTGCTGGGAGGGCAGGGACCTTAGACCTCAGTTCCCATGTTTTGGCATCTTGTCTATTATCTTTGATAAAAATTTATTTACTTCATTAGATGAACCACCAAATCAAATCCCTGTCAGGCCAGCTCATTGTCTTTTATCTCATTTCTCCCAAGTGTTAAAACAACCCAGATGGAGAAGTAGAAGAGTGCTGAGGAAAAATAATATTAGATTGGATGATGTACAGAAATATCCATTTTGACCTCAGTTGACATTTTTTGGTGACTCCTTTCTAGGGTAACTGCACTTTCACTGAGATGTGAAGAACAATGAGGTATGTATGTGTATGTGTATGTACATGTATCTGTGTGGCAAAGTGTGAAGACTCACTTGGAATTTTATACCATTGAATAGTGACCCTTTGGTTATTGTATAATAATCAATAGGCTTTTTGCCTTCCTGTTTTTTCAGACAACAAATATTTCCCAGGTACTATCCCCTAGTTGCTAGTTCCTTTTCTGAAATTACCATCCATATACTTTGCAAAAATTTTAAATGTATTTAGTTATTTACATTTTTCCTCCACCATTAGAATCTAAGCTTCTTGAAAGGAAGAATTCCCCTATCCCCCTTTCCCCTTTTTCCTGTATCCCAATACTTAGTACTCTCAGTCAATTAACAAGCAATGTTTGATCCATTACTATGTTTCAGACACTGAGAGTATAAAGAAAAATGAAAACAAGGTCCCTGCTCTCAGGGAACTTACATTCTAATAGCTTCTGGCACAAAACAAGCACTTGGTAAATAATGACTTGTTAAATTAGTCATCATTGTTTCAGTACTGTGCTAGATGCTTTGGAACTGTGGGTATAAAAGTCCAAAGTATATAATGCATATGATCTATTCAAGGCACCCCAACATTGGACTACCTTGAAATAGGGAGGCTATATTGGGTTAGACGGGGGAAAATGTGGAGATTCATCTGCTAACCAGGGAGTTAAGTGCCAACTCTGGCTTCCTCTTCTGACTCAGTATGTAACTGAAGTCCAAATGTGCTGATTTACCCTTCTTCAGAGTGGATAGAATGATGGTCTTATGCATCATTCCCAATGAATCACAGAGACCAGTTGGTGGCTATGACTGACTAGGCCAAGTTGTCCTGGAAAAGAAATCTACTTTCATTTGCAAAGTAGTGCCTTTGGGATGGGAGAATCAAAATATCCCAGAGAAAGGAGGTATAGTCTAATGGGTCTCTCTATTACACCTCTTACAAGACTTCTAGGAACTTTTGGATCACAGAATCACAGGTCTAGACCTGTAAAGGAATTAAGAGAGAAGGATTTAGTTCTAAGCTAAGTTCCAGCCTCACATTACCAGCTGTCCTTTGGACATTTTAGATTTAATGTCTTGTAGGTATCTCAAACTGAAAATGTCCAACACAACTCATTGATGAATGAAGAGTTTGGCTAGAAGAGTAGAGGGATTCTCAGATAGATGGAACATAATACTCTTCTAAATTTTTCCATTACTTAAAGAACACCGCCACCTTTCCAGTCACTGGTTTGCAACCTCAATATCATCCTCAATTATTTTGATCATTGTATATATCTAATCAGTAGTTAAATCTTCTTATTCTTCTCTAGCATCAACCCTTTCCTTTCCTTATACAGCCATCACTCTAGTGCAGACCCTTGTCACTTTTTGCCCAGACTATGGTGGTAACCTAATAATTGTGACCCAACCTACTCACCCCAGTCCACTTTTCATAGGCTGCCAAAGTCATTTACCTAAAGCACAGCTCTAAACACGTCACCTCCTCCCCCAGTAAATTCCATTACTCTTCCCATTGCCTTTAGCATAAAATGAAACTCCTTGGTTTAGATTCTAAAGCTCTTTATAACTTGGATGCTTCTTATCTACCCAGTCATTTAATACTTTTCTTCCTTCCAGGTACTCTTTGATTCAGTCATGTTGGTCTATTTGCTGTTCCACACGGTGTTCTATCTCCCAATTCTTTGCTTTTGAACTGGCTGTCTGTCCTCTATATCTAGAATATTTTCCCTCCTCGTCGATTTCCTGGCTTCCTTTAAGATTTGACTCAAGCTCTACCTCCTCTAGGAGACCTTTCATTCCTGGTCACCCAATCTGTTAATACCTTCTTTCTACAGCTCCCTTTCCTAATTAGTATTTTTCTTCTGTTTGATTTACATGCTTGTGTTCTTCTCTATTAGAATATTAAGCTCCGTAAGTCAGGAACTGCTTTTGCTCTTTTTTTGTCTTTACTTCTTTGAATGGTGCATTTCCCATATTAATTGCTTGTTAATTGATGGAGTAATGTAAAATATTAAATGACAATAGAAGAAAATGTACAATTAAGAGTTAAATTGTGTTCTAATTGGAAGAGTTCAGAGGAGGGAGATTAATAAGGGTAGAAATAATCATAAAAGCTTCTTGATCAAGATGGGACTTCAGAGGGAACTTTTAAAGATAGGGTAAGAGGGAGCAAGGAGAGCATTTCAGGCAAAGGAATCATCAACAGGTGGGGAAGTAAGAATAGACATAATGCATCTGTGGAAAGGAAAGGGGAGTCACCTGACTGGAACAGAGGGTGCATATGGAGGAGCAATGGGAGATGAGATTTTACAAATAGGATGAAAGCCAATTATAAAAGGTCTCTAAAGTCAAGTAGAAGAACTTGTACTTGATGCAGCTGGCAATAGATTGGTCCGAAAGGAATGTTGGAGGTTTCAGTGAGGGTACTGAGTAAAAGTGGAAGGAGGTTGACTTCTCTAAACTTCTAGGTCTGCTTTCAGTAAGAAGTTTGTAGCAGTGGGCATTTTAT
The DNA here is from genome assembly GCA_023553655.1 of Myrmecobius fasciatus. Taxonomy (NCBI): domain Eukaryota; kingdom Metazoa; phylum Chordata; class Mammalia; order Dasyuromorphia; family Myrmecobiidae; genus Myrmecobius; species Myrmecobius fasciatus. The sequence goes on from JAJPUD010003019.1 coordinate 9,994, forward strand.
CAGATTGTATGACTACTTTTTTATTGTGACAGATTGGCGCTGTTTGTTAGCATGCAAGGGGTTATCCTGGTTGTAGAATTATCAGACACCTGGACAATATCACTAGGGACTGACCTTCTAACATCTCCACCTGCTTTCAGGCTCTGTGGAGATGGCCACTGGCTGCTACAGAAGCCAGGAACTCTCTATCCAGGCATAGAATTGGCTGCTGTTCTTGGGACCAAAACCCACTGTTGCCCTGAACAGCTGTTGTGGTTAATGTAAACTTTAAAGCCCAATCACAGCCCACAAAAGTTTGTGTCTGGTTTCTTCAGATGGGCCCAGTGGAGACCACATTTTGCCAAGGGATCTTTTGACCCAAATGGTCTTCCCTCCCCTCATAACTCTGTATGTCCCCATTAGAGATGCCCAGGGCAGCAACCCACTTAGTTTTATGCAATTAATACCTGATCCTTGATTTCCCTGGCAAAGAAAAGACATTGGCCTTTTGGCCCTGGCTGGACCTGGGCAGCAATTACCCAGTTAATAAGACTGAGTAATTAGCTCTCATTCCCTGTGCACCTTGAATAGCCAAGGCAATCAGATGGTTGCTTTGTTTGCAAGGCTTCCAACAATCACTAAAACTGTTGCCCTTCACATTTGAGGTGGGTTCAAGAGTGGGCCTGGTCCCCAGTGGGTCCCTGAATTAGATGCAGACACAAATTCTTCCTCTGTGTGGGTTTTTTTGTGTGTTTTGTGTTGTATGTGTGTATGTATTAATATATCTTCATATCATACTCTGGGGGTTTATTGTCAGAGGATAGCTTGATTTCTTGCTTTTTCTCAGCTGGATATATTCCTTATGCTGGTGGTTCGAAATATAATTTAGGGATATAAGTTTTCTTCCTCCCCCACTTGCATTTTCATTTTTTCTCTCTTTTGAGTTCTCATCTCTGAAGAGATTTCTCTTTCTCAACTCTGGCATTAAAGGGGCAGTGTTTTCATTTTCTCCTGGAGAAGTCTCCCTGCACAGGTGAGCGTTTGATTTCTTCACTTAGCGTTTTCTTCCTGCCTTGATGCTGATCGTGTTGTGTGAAGTACAAAGGAAGAGTTAAGTTGAAAGGTTGTCCTTCTCTTTGACTGTATTTTCAGCTGTGGCTTCTTGGTCCATTGGAGGAAAGATGGGACTGGGAGGCGGGAGGATTCTCAGTCTCAGAAATAATTGCTTCTCTGAGTAGATTGTTTGGAAGCCTGAATGAGAAGGGATGAATTTGGAATAAATCCCCAGTAACTTCCAGACTTCAGTTTGGGGACAAAAGATCTGAGATCTCTGTTCTGAGGTGAAAATGATTCTGCTGACAACTGTGTGTATCTCTTTGGAGATCTAATTAGGCTGCTAGTGCATTTGTACCACTCCGAGGCATTGGTTAGAATATCATTCGATTATAAGCCTTTCCAGGAGGCAACAGCCTTTCCCTCAGGGCTGTCCTTGGTTTTCTCTGAACTTCAGTGACATCACCTGCTGGGTTCTGATCACTGTGGTATCAGACGACCTAGAATTGTAGGATTTCAGACCTGTTAGAAGTGGGAGGCACCTTAGAAATCATTTAGTTCAGCTCTTTCATGTGACAGATGAGGAAACAGACTCAGAATACAGAATTTACTAGTGTAAGGTTACACATTTATTCCACTTACCTCGAGGTTTAAAAAGAAGGATAGTAGAGTAGATACAGTAGTAGAAACAGTTAGAAAGACCTCGTTTCAAACCTTGCCATTGTTCTATCTTTGTTAGCAAGGGCAAAATACTCAGTCTCTGAGATTCAGTTCTTTATCTGTAAAAATAGAGTCAATAATATATGTGACATCCAATTCAAAGGATGGGGAAATGGGTGGATATTGTGAGGCTCCAGTCTGTGCAAAACCTCTGGCAGATTTGATAAACACATCAGTTCTTACCACCTGAGGCTCAATTAGTGGGAGTACTTTTCACTCACGCAAACTGAAACACTTTTATGAGCTGGTAGACAATCTTTGAGAGTTGTTGTCTGGGCTGCCTTACAACCATCCTGCCAATGAGCCTCTCCCTAAAGGCCATACCCACATTTGAAGTCTATCCAGCTTGAAAAGGTCTGTTAGTTTCCCATCTGCTAATATCGATAATATTGGGAGAAAAAAGGCTGGCCTTCACCTCACTATGAGGCAACTATACTTTAGTGGGAAGGGAAGTCACTTAGATATGGGGAACGATAATGTGTACTGTAACTTATTTGTCCTATATTTTATGAGACCGACTGCTTATTGACTGACCAACTGACAGTGTCAGTATTTTAACCCTTTTGAAAAATAAAATTTTATTGGTATCTTTTGTTTTTACATCAATCATCTTGATTCTCTCATATGTCATTCTCTCTCCCAGAGAGCTATTTCTTATAACAAAGAATATATTTTAAAGAAAAAAGAAGAGATAAAGATAGTCATTTAAACCAATTAAAAAACTAAGCTTGTCAGTTATCTCAACTAGACTATGAACCCTTGAGGACAGGTCTGATACTTCTCTGTCTGTCACAGTGACTTTCACAGTAATGAGCAACAGAAGATAGCCAATAAATAAATAGTCTGATTTAAGATAAGTTGCAATACAAATTCATAATACAAAAGGATGTTGGGCTTTATAAAAGTATTCACTGCAAATGCCTTTAAAATTGAAGTTCCTAATGTCAAACTGTTTTAATGTAATGGTTAGTTTTTCTTAACTGCTTATTTTCATCTTGTTTTAATTCTTTGTTATGAGGCATGGCTCTCTGGAGAAGATGGATGATTCACTGGGAAACTTAGGTAATGTAGGAAAATAAATTAACAAAATTTTATTTTAAAAATTTAAAAAGAACAAAATAACAAACAAAAATAAATTTGGAGTCCCCCTGTGCTGTTGATAAGGGATTAAATTTATGAAGATTTGATTTCAACAATGATTACTCAGAAATGCAAGTATTGTGTCAAGTACAGCACACACCTGTAATGAATGCATTACCAACCTCTCTTTCCCCATTAGAGTAAGTGGAAAATATGGTGAATTAATGAAATCTTCCTTCTCCCATGCCTGAAAAATTGTTATCCTTTCCATGCATGGTTGGTGACAGCACATTGTATCATCAGGCTCCTTCCATCATGTCCCAACCCACTTAGAGTGATGGCAGCTGGCAGAGTTTAGCATATCCCAGGAAACCACTGATGATGCTCTATGCCATTTTAGCTTGTCCCCTCTCAGTGAATGTGCACTGATTCACACTTCAGGATTTGGCCCCCAAAAGCCCAGAGCTCCTGCACTCTGCTATAGGTTTTTTGTTTGTTTTGGGGATAGTGTGATCTTTTTTCCCCTACTTAATTATAGACATTCTGAAGAGATGAACCGAATCTTGGAATGTTAGAGCTAGGAGGTACATTAAGGATCACCTAATCCAACTTCTTGATTGTGCAAGTAAAGAAGCCAATTCTCAGAAAAGGTTTGCATAAGGTCACACAGCTTATTTTTAACCAACTTGGAATCCAGGGATCTCAATTGCCATTTTCTTCTATACAAAATTAACTCTCTATGGTCCTTTCAATGATAATTCTATTGTCTTTCTCCTCTTCTTCCTCCCCCCCCCTGCATTTTGACTCTGGGTATAGTTTTCACTACATAGTGGGTGTCCAGTCAATAATGTTGACTGATTGACAAGAGGACAGAGATGGGTTCATTTCCCCTTGCTTGGCATGGAACCCATATAATGACTGCATTTAGGCAGCTTTAATAAATGCTACTGAAAGAGGATGAGCAAAAGAAAGAGAGAGAGAGAGAGAGAGAGAGAGAGAGAGAGAGAGAGAGAGAGA
>JAJPUD010003019.1:13852-79744 GCA_023553655.1 Myrmecobius fasciatus
AGAGAGAGAGAGAGAGAGAGAGAGAGAGAGAGAGAGAGAGAGAGAGAATAACAATATCCCTTTTGTGATGAGTGCTAGAGAGCTCCATGGGCTATCTAATGTGATTCCCTCTTCTCTTTTCCTCCACCTCTGGAAGCTGCGACTTTGGTGAGTGCTCCCTGCTCTAGCAGTAACCCTTAGAAGTGCTTGCAGAAGCCCTGGGATGGAAAAGAGATGGGGTCGCTGAGTAAAAATGGTTTTACTAAATCCAGAACAAATCAAGTGAGGTTGTTTAATCAAACCAGAGAGAGTGAGATTGAGGTCTGACTGCTGCAATATTCATGAGTCCAGACAGTCTAGGCAGTCTGGAAAGAAGGTAAGTATTATTAATTCATTAGGCATACCTTCAAAACATTTACATCTTAGGCCTGAAATTCTTTCAAATTGAGCTGGGTGGTAAGTGGAAGGATGAGCAGCGGGTGGAGGAAGAGCCAGTGGCCCTACACTCAGATCCTGGTAAGAGTACAAAAATGTGCTTAGTATACTTCAGTCTGGGCCTTTGGCCCTCAGCTGCTGATACCAGGCAGTCAGAACTGATCCATGACTCCGGGAGTTGGGGGATGAGAGGAGGTTGTGTTGCCAACTGGTGCTAATTAAAGCCAGTGAATCCTCTGCTCTCCTCAAGGAAACTGAGGCAGGATAAAAGTCTGCTAACTGGTACTGGTTGCCCTCTCCCTTTTCCTCCCCTTCTACTTATAGTCCTCCAGCTGCATGTTGACTTTTGATGACCTCCTTCTTCTCTTGCTGTTAACTGGGTTTTACCTGCATAGAGAAGATAAGAATGAGAGAATGTTGGGAAGGAAAGGAAGGAAAGTGTTCACATGGTCTCTCTTCCCCTCAATGCCAAAATTAGAGAGGATTTCACTTCCAGCCAGTGAAGGAGCAGAAAAATCTGCAATAGCCATATCTTCTGCATTTTCAGCTTTTGCATTTTCCTGCTTTTTGTTCATCTTTGTTCCTGTGATCAGTGAGAGGCCTTGTATAGGTTCAGTGAATCTTGTTTTCTGTTTGTTCCATATGTATGAGATCTTTCTTCTGAGCTAAATACACAGTGTTCTTTCTGACGGTAGAGACCCTGATTATGAGACTCTATATTTCCCATGATACAGAGCATAGTGCTAATAAATGCACCATAAATTTTTGTGTCTCATGTCATTGTATTTAACTCTGTGATTGTCTGTACTGAGGCAACCATGAGGATGATCCTCCTTGGGAGTGCTCATTAGATCTGCTTTCTTGATGTTGTAAAGAGTTGGCCTGAAATCTTTGCAGACTTTATATAACTATGTGTCAATATTATTATTATCACGCATTTAAAAGGACTTTGGGAGTGAGATAGATCTATTTGATTTAAATCATGACAACTTGTGCATTTTATTTGTCAGGGCTGGGAAATACACATCTTTCTCAACATTTGTAGCCACTAGTCCTGGTCTTTCAATATAGACATAGAAGCTAAGATCTAAAACTTGAGAGGACCTCAGTGACCATTTACACTAGGTCTTCTTAAACTTTTTCCACTTGTGACACCTCTTTGAGCAAGGAATTTTTATGTGAACCTAGGTATATAGATATAGAAAAAGTATAGAAATCAAACATTTACTGATAATAAATCCAAAAAATTTATTTTAAAACAATTCTTTGGTATACATATAATTTGACCATTTATTACAGTTGCATGTAAATTGCATACTAATGAGATGTATATGTTTGTTTATTTTTACATAAAGAATTAAATCTTGGCACAATAGTGAATATGTTTTGCTATTGGAAAATTTTTTGTGACCCTCACATTTAGTTATATGGGCCCATATGGGATTGTGACCCATAGTTTAAGAAGATTTAATGTGGGTCAACATCCATATTTTACATACATACATTTTACATACATATTTTAGGAAACAGCCCAGGAAATTTTAAGTAACTTGCCCACTATCTCAAAGGTACATAGGATTTCAACTCCCTGTTCCTGTCAGTTCAGACTGAATGGTTTTTGCATTCTATCCTGCAAAAAACTGGGTAGTCTGACTTACAATTCTGATCACAAATTACTCTCCTTTAACTTGGCATTTCTTTTAGTATGCTCATCCTTAAAATGAAGGCATTGGTGTTTAAGACTTCTTTAAGCTCCTTTCGAGATATAACAATCTATGAATTGTTTTTTTTTCCCCCAAGATAATTTCAAGGTCTAATAGAACTTGGCTGCAATATCACAGTTTGCCAGCAGGTGCCATCATCTAACACAATCCATTTTCCACTAGCAAATTAATCTCTTTAAAATGTCAGTAGTAGAAGGACCTAAGAAATCAAATTCAATAATCCCATTTTACAGAAATAAAATTGAGATAAAGAAAAATTATTTGCATACACTATACAGTGAATTATAAGTTCTTCAATAATGGGTTTTTCAGGGATAGTAGGACAGGGTAGAACAGGGGCCTACTGCCCCTCGTCTAGTTTACCTAGCCCTGAGACTAATTACCTGGGACTGAAGTATGTTCTGAAGTAAGGTCTCCATATGTGTATTCCTTGCCCAAGATCAGAAGTGATGAGATTTTGGGTAGTAGTCTGCATTTCTAATGGGTATCTGATGGTTATCTGGAAAGAGGAAATCAGGATGTTTCTATAGTTGGTAGAATGTTGAACTTGGAATCAGGAAGACCCCAGTTCCAATGCTGCTTAGGTCACTTACTAGTTGTATGATCTTGGAAAAATCATTTTCAATTTCTTCATTTGTAAATGAAAATAATGCCTCCTCCCAGAGTGGTTGTGAGGAGGAAAAAGTGAGCTACTGATATTTAAAGCTCTTTGTAAAACTTAAAGTGCTATGTAAATGATAGCTATTATTATTAAATTAGAGAGTTTAGGTTATATGAAGCAGGTTGATATTTTTCTTCTATTCTGTACATTTGAATTTTTGTAAAGTAATTTGAATTCATTATGTTTAAGACCTTCATTGCTTCTCTATTTTTAAAAATTCCTTGGCCTGAAATTCCCCAGTTATTATCACCATCCTTGTATTATGTATTCCATTCATTTGAGTGCTCATTATCTGTATTCTGTCCCCATCCCCACATTTACCTGTGTCTGTATTTATTCATACTTTTCAGAAATGGCTTTCTCTCTCTTTCTCCATTTCCCCTGCTGTTGAATACCTACTCTTCCTTTGACATCTAGCTTAAATGTCACCTCTGCTAGGAAGCTTCTTTTGATCCCCCAAATCATAATAATTTCCCTATTTTAATCCTTATGTAGCCCTTTGTTTATACTTTTCTTAGGTACTGATTGTGTACTATTTGGAGTAATAATCATTTTTACATGCATCATCAGGGAATGTGCCTTTTCTGAACTTTGTATGTCTCAGTGCTTTGTGCATAGTAGGGCCTTAATAAATATGTTATATTGATTTGAATCGTCTCATAGCCCTTATGTTCATCTCCTATTCATTTCCTTCATTGTCCTACCTCCACACTTTTTCTTGTGATCATGCTTTTTTATATCATCTATGCTAAAACTCTACTCCTGGACTCCATATTGAAATCCTATGCATTCTTTAACATCTGTCTCAGAGGTCATTCATTCTATAAAGTTGTCTTCTAATTCTCATGTCAGTAGAGATCTTTCTGATACTTCTCAGACCTAAAATTGCACTTATCTTGTACCTCTATAAGACATTTATCAAATATTATCTTGTATCATAGTTATTGTGTATGTGTATTGTAACTTCTATTAGGCTGTAAGACATTTGTATTACATAACTTGGGTTCAAGTTCTACCTCTAAAAAATGCTAACTGGGTTATCCTGGGTATATCACTCAAATTTTTATTATCAGTAAATGTTTGATTTGTATACCTATTTTATATAGCTTTATACCTGGATTCATGTAAAACTTTCTTGGCTGAAAAGGGATCCTGAGTGGAAAAAGTTTAAGAAGCCAGGAAACTCATTAAAATGAGAAGCTACCAACTTGTATTATTAGAAGATATTTTTTTCATCTGGAAGTTCCTCTCACTAATGTAATGACAGATTCAGTCCCAATCCTTGTGTACCAGGGCTGAAATTTATATAAAGTAGGTGCTTAATATTTGCTGAAATTGAAGAAAATAGTTGGTCTTATAAATACCTGAGGGGCAGTTAGATGGCACAATGGACAGACCTCCTGCAGTTAGGAACTCATCTTCCTGAATATAAATCTGGCCTCAGATACCTACTAGCTATGTGACCCTATGCAAATCATTTAACCTTATTTGTTTCAGTTTCCTCATTTGTAAAATGAGCTGGAAAAGGGAATGGAAAACCCACTTCAGTATCTTTTGCTAAGTAAACCCTAGATGGGGTCACAAAAAATAGCACACAACTGAAAAGCTAGGAAATTGTTGTTCAGTAAAGAAAAAAAAATTCTGTTTTACCAGAATCTTCGCCAATTTTCCCCTACTTCCTGGCCATCAGCTTCAAACCATGTCACTTCTACTTGAGCCATCATCCCCTCCTTTGCCCCCCAGAAATTTGGACTTCATTCCTGAAATGCCTTGGGGTCTGATAAGTGTGCAAACTCACCTCTCTCTTCCAGGTCTCTGAGTTCCAATATATGAGCTTTTGTTTTATCTTGCCTCAGAACTAGACCTTCACCTCATTGCTGGGCCACTAATTCCTGATGTGATTAGCCTTTTCTCCTTTCCAACTTCCTTTATATGTTTGTATTGTCTCCATCCACTAATATATGTTTCTTCAGGGGAAGGGTTGTATTTCTATTTCTAGCTTAGCACATAGTAAGTGCTCAATAAATGCTATACTTCTATCTTTCTGTCTATGTATCATCTATTTCTCTCTCATCTCCATCTTGTTCTCTATGGCCATCAAGCAGGATTGCCTATAGTAAGGCATCAGGGTTACTCCTAGAACTGATTTAATATTCCCCATAAAAGCTGACTTCTTATCCTTGAATACTTGTTATGTACTTGGTGCCTATTGAGATGCTGCTGCTGAGAAATCTGTTATACAAGACTCAAAAAAGTCAAAGGAAGATGGTCTTTGCTCCTTCATTAAGAATTTCCCTGTACAAAATATCCATCTAATTGGAGGCATTCCATCCTCCTCATTAATGGTCCTGGCTGACATGATATAGAGGCATCCATGTGATTCTGGGTGAATGTGTACAAATGTGTAACGGCTGGGGATCAGGAGGAGATGGAGGAAAGGACAGATGGTATGGGGGTTTCTTCCCAGAAACACAAATGGAATCCTGAGTAGCTTAATAAGGTGGCTCCATTGTTGGGGACTGTCTTTGTAGGAGGCTGGTGGCAAGGTTGACTTTTGCCATTTTGTGGCCTTTTGTTCCATCAGCTTATGCTCTCATATAACAGTTTTCTTATTTTCTATACTGTGTTATTCTTCATCTGAGAGCCAACTGACCCAAGAATAGGAAGGGGGTAATTCACTTATGATTAGCTTAATAAAGTGACCAGCTATTCTCTGTGGGAAAACATGCTGTGGGTTTGGATCTCTCAGAAGGCAGACATCAGATAGCAGGAAGGGATTAGTTACAAATCCTTAGCACAGGGTTTGGCACATGGTAATGGATGTTTTTTTCATTCCTTTCATTTCATTCATTCATTCATTGCTTTAAAGTATTGCTACTAGGTTATGTAATTTTGGGTGCATCAAGCATACCTGTTTGGTGTAGAGTTTCTTCATCTATAAAATGAAGGGGTTGGATTAAATCAGTGTGAACATTTTCACCTTGGAAATCAGTAAATGTTATAGATCAGAATTTGATTTATTGTTTTGTTGATTATCTAGACTTAAAGTGATGGAGAAAATATTAATTTTCCAAATTAAGCTTAAAATATATTTGGTAGTTTTTTTTCAGAGCCAGTTTTTAAACATTTGCCATCTTTCCATTGGCACCTAGTCCATTAAAGCCACAGCTGAGGTTACCTTGTAATGCCAAAACTTCTAATTTATAGAACTATTGAGATGAGGATTTTAGAGACTTAAAACCCTTATGAATGCTGAGCCCTTCAGTTTCCTCATTGGTAAAATGGCAAATTTAGATTACATGATCTCTAAGCTCTTCTCTGCCTCTTATTTGTGATTCTAAGGCTAAGATTGATCTAGCTAAGAAGTCTTGTGCTTCCTTGTTAAATAGGCACATTTCCCAGAAAGATTTCATGTTGAAAGTCACCCTCCTACAAAAAGGTTTTCTCACTGTTACTGTCAATTTTGCTATGATGTTGCCCTATTACTTTTTGGAATATTTGGTTACAATGCCAAACTATGGCAATTTGTATCCCTGTTAGTTTCCTATTTGTACTTACCCTTCCTAGGGAAGTATTTCAATCTAGATTCACTCTGTCCTGAGCTAAGATTCTCCTTCCCTCCTTTTGGCTTGGATTTCTAGAACTCCAATTCTTGGCTACCCAATCAATTTTCCCTATAAATTCTATTAACACCACTGCCATTACTGTGGTTCCCTTGTCCTTGGCTCTCCATGCTGAATTGTAGGAATGTTTTCCCTTCCTGACCTGCTTCAGGGAAATACTTTCATGTCATCATCTGCACAAACATGACAGCTCTGCTCCTTCTGGACAGAGGATGATCTTAACTCAATATTATGGAGACTTAATGAGCAGAAACTGTTTCAAACTAAGCATTGAAAATGAAATAATGATCATGGTAAAGGAATGCATAGATATGGGATTCTTCATGTGTGGTATACAGACACCATCTCATTATTCTTCAGAAGGAGATTTTCAGGGCAAAGGCATATGGAGAATATAAGTTTCTTAAGCCCAATCTAGATCACTGATTTAAAAAAAAACATCATCCAGCAGTTGTTCTTTAGGTGCCTACCATGTGCCCTGGCTATTATGGGGATGGTAACAGTTGTAGGAAAGGATATAAGAAGAAACAGGTCTTGTCTTGGCCATCAGCAACCTTATAGTCTAGTTACGGAAATAAGACATGCACAGAAGAAAGAGCTAGGGGATATTTAACTAGCAGTGTGCAACCAGATGCATGAGGACATGAGATGATTGAACTAGAGCACATAGAATCATAGATTTGAAGCTGGGAGGCACCTTCTAGGTCATTTAGCCCATTTTGTAGATAAGGAAAACTTGTCTAAGGTTACACATATAGCAAATGTCAGAGGCAGAATTCTCACCCAAATCTACTGTTCTTTCAGACCACTATAGGGTTTCTTCCTGCTCTGAAATTCTTTGATTCTATTTGTGCAACTAGGAAATGGAAAGACAAAGAACCACTAGAATGGGACCAGTGATTCAGTGAAGGCTCATTGAGAGGTCTTAAAGTAAATGATGGATGTGGATGGGTGGAGAAGTGGGGGAGGTTATTTCTGGGGCTTTTCTAATTGTCATTGCATGACAGTTTATGATGATTGACTCCCTGAAGGGTCCTTAGGTATAAAGTTAGAGTATCTCTAGAATTGTCCTCTTGGGGGTAGTGATTTCTTTGATTTCTTTTGGGCAGCACGTTTTAGAAAGCTAAGTTGTAGATCTCTGAGGCAGGAGGATATAGAAGCCTGTTCTCTGGCTAGAAGCCATCTACCCACCCAAGGTGCTCAGCACTCAGAAGGCTGTCTGCTGTCTGCTCAAAATAGACTAGTTCAGGCTGAGATACCCTCATTCCTCCTCCCATCCTGGAAGATGCTTCATGCAATCTGCTTCTTGGCAATCTTCAGCAGCTCCTATCCCAATGGACCCCTATTTCTCTTATCCTTTTGTCACTCCTAAGACTCAACTTCAGTTAAAACTGACCCAGCTTAGACCTATCTCTTTTAGGAAGCTTGCCTCCACATACAGTGAAAATAATGATGAAATTGGGATTTCAGGACATGAGTTAGAATATCAGCTTTGTTATTTGACTACCTGTGGGACTTAAAACTCTTCATACATCATTTTCTCATTTTGAGGAATAGGGCTAAACTTGTTCAGTCATTTTTTGTCCTGTTCAACTTTTTATGACCCATTTGGGGTTTTCTTGGCAAAGATATAGGAATGGATTGCCATTTCCTTTTCCAGCTGATTTTACAGAGGAGGAAATTGAGGCAAACAGGGTGAAGTGATTTGTTCAGCTAGTAAATATATGAAGCTGGGCTTGAACTCAGGTCTTCCTGACTCTAAGCCTGGTACACTATCCATTGTGCCACCTGCTGCCCAATAAAGCTGCCCAATAGATGGCTTCTAAGGTACCTTCCAGTTCCAAAGTTTATGATCTTATCCCAGTTTACAGGGATGTATTTCCTTCATCTGATTTTCAAATGCAATTCAAACCACTAACATAATGATTAGCACTTGTTCTCTAATTGCTTCCTTTATTATAGCTCTGTGTAAGCTTCTTGAACATATAGACTATGTGTTATACTTCTTTATATCAAAACACTGCCTAACTTTCTGGGACTATGGGAAATTGTCAGAGAATACTTATGGATTCCAGTTCTCTCTTATCTCTTGGCACATAGTACGGAATTCTATGGTTCTGTCCACTCAGACATGGAATGATTAGATACAAAAAGCACTGGGTTGAGAATTAGGACATAAGTTTAAATTCTAATGCTGATTTTAACTTACCAGATGACCTTCAACCAGTCTGTTTCTTTCTTGGTCTCAGTTTCCTCATCTTTTAAATGAAGAGCTTGGACCAGATAGATAAAGCATTATCAAGTACTATGTGTCAGACACAGTACTAATACTGAGGATTCAGATGCAAATAAGACAATACTTGAAGTCAAAAGTTTATGTTCTAGAGAGGGGAAACCACATATAAATGGAAGCTAAGAATCTGGGTGTTTACATAAAAGGGGTCATCCAGGAAGTACAGAGGATACTCTGACCCTGACAAGATAAGGCAGAAAACTTACTCATCCAATGAAGGAGACACTAAGGGTGGAATACGAAAAGTTAGGGAGATGATGACAGAATGGACATGACTTGGCTTGGAGTTACTTAGGAAAATGGTCTCTAAAGACATGTGCTGGGGGCAGTTAGGTGGCGCAGTGGATGGAGCACTAGCCCTGAAGTCAGGAGGACCTGAGTTCAAATTTGATCTCAGACACTTAACATTCCCTAGCTGTGTGACCCTGGGCAAGTCACTTAACCTCAATTGCCTCAGCAAAAAGCAAAAAAAAAAAAAAAAAGACATGTTCTGGCCAAACGTTCTGTAACTTGAAGTATGCATTTATGTAGTGAGTCATGGCAGAGGAACTGTTCCCCTGAGCCACCTTCTTGATATTGATACCATGATATTCAGCTTAATCCCCCAATATTCAGTTGTCTACTGAGTGCAAAGCATCAGGAATGCAAAAAACCCAAATAAACAGCAGGCCTTAAATTAAAAAAAAAAGTACATGATGTGTTATTGGTATTCCTTCCAGTTTTATCAAGAAAGCATGTCTAGCTGGTGTTGAGCAGCAGCTCTTTCCCTGGGGTCTGATTCTAGTGCTGCAATGGCCATACTTTCAGGGAAAAGGAAAGACTGTACCATCTCTTACAAGACACCTGCTGTATGTTGATTATTTAAGGCTGATACTTCTGGTTGTGGAGCAAACGAGGCGGCAAATGGCTTTTGCGGGTGATTAAATGTCAAAATGAAGCAACAGCTCCAGTGCCGTGGCCATGATTCCTATTACCTGACGAGAAAGAGAGATTTGACCAGACCTGGTGGAAAAGTGGATGAGTTTTCCATGCTTTAAACTTGAGAGTCTGAGCCATCTTAGCAGGATAGCATTCAAAATTCCCAAAGTTTGGAACTAGAATAGGGAAGGTTATGGGCTTGGTTTGATTAATCAATAAGAATTTTATTATTAACATCTATGTACCATGCATAATTAAAAATATTTATTAAGTGCCTTGTATATGTCAGGCACAACACAGTGTTATTTAGTGTATAGAACTACAGATCTGGAATTGGAAGAACCATGCTTGAATCTCAGCTCTTTCTTTTTAATCTGTAGGACTGTGAACAAGTCATTTTCCTCAACCACAATATCCTCACCTATGACTACTCTAATAAAAGTGAAGTCATATCTGCCCTCAAAGAGCTTATTATATTCTACTAGTGGGTATACAGACATGTTTTTAACTAGCCATGTAACTGTGGGGAAATAATTTCTCTTAGGTCTCAGTTTCCTGTAAAGCTAATGGAGCTCCCCCCAATATTATTTTAGAGACTCTTACAGCTCTATGGACTTTATACAGACTTAATTTGTGTCCCGACTGTCAAGAGCATATTATATAGAGTATATGGAATGTTGAACTTGGAATTAGGAAGACCTGAGTTCAGATATTGCCTCAGTTGTATTAACCAGCCATTTAACCTTTCTCAACTTCACTTTCCTCATCTATAAAATGAACTGGGCAGCTAGGTGGCATAGTGGATTGAGCACCAGCCTTGAAGTCAGGAGGACCTGAGTTCAAATTTAATCTCAGACACTTAACATTCCCTAGCTTTGTGACCCTGGGCAAGTCACTTAACCTCAATTGCCTCAGCAAAAAAGCAAAAAAAATAATAAAAAAAAAATAAAATCAACCCCAAACTTATGGCTGTTGTTCAGAATTAAATGAGAAAACACATGTAGCCATCCACATCCAGAGAGAGAATTATGAAGAGTGAATGAAGTGAATTGAAGCATGGAATTTTTGACCTTTTTTTGTTTGCTTTTTTTTCCTTCTGTTTTTCCCCCTTTTGGTCTGATTATTCTTGCCCAAGGTGACAAATATAGAGATACATTTAAAAGGACTGTACATGTATAACCTATATCAGATTGTTTATTGTCTTGAGGAAGGGGGAGGGAAGGGAAAAGGAAAGACAAAATTTGGAACTCAAAATCTTAGAAAATAAATGTTGAAATTATCCTAACATGCATTTGGGATAATAAAATACTATTAAGACAAAAAAGAAAACATGTAAATTGCTTTGCAAACCTTAAAGAGCTATACAAATACTAGCTATTGTTTTTATTGTTACTATCGACTTTGTTTCAAAGGATTCAGTTATTTCTTTTATGGTAGAAATGATTTTATCTAGAAACAAAAAAGGGGTGATGAACTTGAGATACATAGCAGAAATAGTGCTGGCTTTGGAGTCAGGACCTGAGTGTCAGTTCCAGCTCTGTCACTTACTGCTTTGGGCAAATCACAACCTCTTTTAAGTTTCTTCTTCTATAAAATGAAGGGACTAGATTAGATGACCTCTAAAGATCTTTCTAGCTCTAAATGCTTGTAGTGTTTGGGAAGCATTATTCAACAGTTATTTACTTGAATACCTATTATGAGTCCATGGTTAGGCTGAGCTGGAACAAAGAACCACAGCAGAAGGTTAAATGCCTTCAAGATGCCTACTTGATAGATAGCATGATAACAATAATAATCTCTGGCATTGATATGGTGCATTAAAGTTTTCAAAGCTCTTTATGTACCTTACTTTGATGAATGTCACAATAGCCCTTTGTAGTAGATGGTATCCTCTGGAGTCAAAGGATCTGTGTTTGAATCCTGTTCCTTATGAGTGTTTTTCTGTGTAAGTTTTCTTAGTAAGCTAGCTTCCCTAGGGCTCAGTTTCCTCAGCTGTAAAAACTAAGTATTTGGGGCTACATGGCATCTGGGGTCCTTCCCAACTCTAGATCTATAACCTTATATCAAGCCCCCCAAACTTCCAGGAAGCTGAATCTCATAGAAGTTAAGTGACCTATAGTCACATATCCAGTAAGGATTAGAGGTAGGATTTGAATAATAGTAGTAGTAATAGCTACTTTTATAGGGCTTATTGTTTGTCAGGCACTGTGCTAAGTACTTAATAATTATTCTCTCATTTGATCCACACAGCAGCTCTGGGAGGTTGAAGCCACGCTTATCCCTATTTTACAGATGGGGCAACTGAAGGAAACATGTTAATTAACTTCTCCAGGGACACACAGCTAGTATGTCTCTGAGGCTGAATTTGAATTCAGATCTTTTGGCTCTAGGCTTAATGTTGTTTCCACTGTACCATCTAATTGCCCTGACCAAGAATCTCAATCTTCCTTATTCTAAGTCTAGTGCCATATCTATTATGCCACCCTTGAGAAAAAAAAAACAGTGATATGAACCATCAAGATAGTCTTCTTTAAAGGCAAGAAACAATTTTTAAAAATTTCATTTAATGCATGGAATTCCAAATTTGGAATTAGAGAAGAACCATGCTTGAATCTCAGTTCTGTTGCTTTTTAAACTGTAAGACTATGGGCAACTCATTTCCCTCAACCATAATGTCCTCACTTATGAAATGGAGGTAATATTTGGGCCACTTACCCCAGAGGTTTATTGTGAGAATTAAGAGATAATGTTTGCAGAACATTTTGTAAATTTTGTAGTGCTAGACTACAAATTTCTTTGATAAAGATTAACATTTTATTATTTTAATGGCATTAAGAATTCTAAGGAACTTCTAGGTGGTGAAGTGGATAGAACACTGCAGGTGTTCTGCAGTGAGGTCAGATGTGAGGTCAGAAAGATTCCTCTTCTAGAGTTCAAATGCAGTTTCAGACACTTCCTAATTTTGTGACTCTGGGCAAGTCACTTAACACTGTTTGCCTCAGATTTCTCATCTGAAAAATGAGCTAAAGAAGGAAATGGCAAACCTCAAATAGAGTAACAAAAAGTTGGACATGATTAAAACGATTGAACAACAACGAATTATAATAATGATAATAATATACACAGGCTGGTGATACTTGGAAATAAATAGAATCTTTGATCCCATGAAGCCAGAAGGGACACAGAGAGGACATTTGGGGATTATTTTCTGGTCTCCAGACAGTTTCTTAGCCTTTTCCCTCATTTCCTGTCTATTTTTTATGTCACCAGCATCATGTTAGGTACATTGGAGAACACCAAAAACAGTCAGACCCATGCCCTGTTCTTATTTGCAGTCTACTTAAGAAGAGAGAGCATATCATGTATATTTTAAACTGACAGCACCATATAAGTGGGTGTATGGGAACATGACTTGTTAAAGTGCTGACAGAGTATAAAGGTGTGTGTGGGTGTCCATAGTCAGGGAAAACTTCTAGGAGTCTATGTGTTTTTTTTTCCTTCTGTTTATTAAAACCCTCCAGAGGAAGTGTCTGCAGGACATTTTCCATTTGTTAACTTTGTTATATAAGACACGCCAAGGTCAGTAATTCTTATGTCACCCCAAATGCCCCAGATTGAGCAACATCAGATACTCATCATTGGGAGCAGACTTAGACATGAATTTAATGCCCCCCAACTTTCCCCTGGAACAAGGTAGCCTTTCAGTGCAAAATGATTGTTTTAGCTTTTCTCCCTCTAAACTGATGGAATGAGATTGGTTTCAGATGGAATTAAGATCCTGTTCTGTATTTGAGCCACTGGACAAATAATTAGCTCAAATATGGTTTTGAAAGGTTTCCCCACCTCCTCTCTTGTTTGTTTGCTTTCTTTAAGGACAGCCAAGTATAAACGTTCTGCAGCTGCCTTTGAGGACACCCTGGGTCTGTACCATGGGGCGCTGATTCAGATATCAGCCGGTCCTCCATAGTAGCAGTGAGTGGCTGAAAAAATAATGATAACTCTGTGACTCAGGGCTCTGAGAAACTTTTCTGATGAGCCTTCACTAGAAGGTATTAACTTACTTCCTCCTTCCTATTTTTTTAAGTTTTTGACTTATTCAGCAGTAAGAAAAAATAACCTCCCACAAAACCTTCTGCCTCTGTCTCAGATCACATGAAAGAGAGCTGTTTTATAAGAGGTCCTTTCTTGCACACACCCCATTGATGGAAAACTGAGTCTGTGACATTGCTAATGCCCTTAGGGCAGCGTTTAGGAAATCCAAAGAGACAAGTTCTCTCTAGGTCCTATTCCAACTGGGCACAAAGAATAGGAATGACCCCGAGTCTAAAACTCTTATCTGGAAAGGAGCTTAAGCTTCAACTAGTACCACTTTCTCATTTTGTGGAGAAGTAAAATAGAACAGAGAGAGCTCAAAACTTCTTTAATGTCACACAGCAAGTCCATAATACTGCCAGAATTAAAATCCACAGCTTTTGGAGAGACAATATGATGTAGTAGATGGAATACTGGACTTGGAGTTAAATCTTGCCTTAGACACATACTAGCTGTGTGATTCAGAGCTGTGTGATCTCTCTTCTTCAGTTTTCCATCTGTCAAATGAAGAGACTGGACTCAATGACCTTTAGTTCTAGGGCCTTTGTAACTTTAAATATATCTATGCCCATAAGTTGTTATCATCATAGTTGGCAGTTGAGTGGCACATTGGATAGAGTGCCAGATCTGAAGTCAGGAAGATTCATCTTCTTGAGTTCAGATATGGCCCCAGACACTTACTAGCTGTAGGACCCTGGGCAAGTAACTTAACCCTGTTAAACAATTCCAGTATTTTTGCCATGAAAACCCCAAATGGGGTCACAAAGGGTTGGACATAACTGCAATGGTTAAACAACAACATGAGTATTTAACTTCCAATTTATGGCCCTTTCTACTTTATCATAGTGACCTAGTTTAAAACAATGTAGAATAAGAGATAGAACAAAGAATAGGTTTTGTCATTTCCCCCCATCAGGTGTCCTTTGAAAATAAATATTTTCCTGGGCCTCTGTTTTTTTCCATTTACAAAATTTGGATAATGACAATTTCTTCCTTTCCTTTCTTAATTATAATGGTATGATTGGATGAGATAATGAATCTTTGTGTTTGGTCTAAGGAGAAAGTCATCACTTGCTAGTTAATTCAATAAACAATTGCTCATTGCCATTATTAATAATGGGTGAACAACATTTCAGTTATGGAAAAGGAAAGAGTCAATAAACATTTATCAAGCACCCACTATGTGCCAGGCACTGTGTTAAATATGGAAAAAAAAACAACCAAGAAATAGTTTCTTTACCTCTGGGGATCCTAGTTGACTGTGTAGAGGTTGTGGTAATAACAGAATAAAGGCATTAGACCAACACTGTGCAGAGAATCAAAGAAATTTTGGCTGCCTTCAGATAACTTATAATTTTATAAGAATGACATAGGAAGTACCCCCAGCATAATACATGCAAGGAAGATGTACAGACCATATATATATATATATACACAAACATATATATATATATATATATATGTATATATATCTTCTAGAGGACATTTGAAGGGATGAACACTCAGGACCAGTTAACCTAGGAAATTCACTCTGCTAGCCCACTAAGCTACCTTGCCAATGACATGTAGGTATCCTGAAATCAAGAAACATCTTGTTTGCTGTTATCTTGTTTTAAAACTTTTAGATTCAGAATTGCGTTAGGACTGGAAGGATTGTAGAGATAATTACATCTGGACTTTTTCACTCACCAACTGTTTAAACTTAACTTTTGTGTCCCCATTTCTTTATTTCTTAAGTGATGATCATACTACCTGATATTCCAGGGTGATTTTTAATTATCAAGGAGATGAATATGAACATTTTAAAATAAATCATCATGTTAGTTTATACTTACATAGAGCTCTAAAGTATATAAAATCCTTTACATATGTTATTATCTAGTTTAATTTACAGATAAGCAAATTGAGATTGAGAGAGATTTAAGTGACTTGTCTGAACTCATTTATTGAGTAAGGAGGGAAGATAGAAATGAGGTCCTCTCCTGAGTTTCTGGCAGACACTCTTGTTAACCATTGGGATGCTTCTCTTAAATCTATGATCATTCATTTTGAACTGAGGACTAAGTCTTTGTTCTGGAATCCTTGGCCTTCTTTTTCATCGGATGATATGATGGTGGTCTGTCTTGGAGAACAGGTATTGCTGCTGTACTTGTTCTGAATTTGCCTCTTAAAGATCAGAATCAGAATCAGAGGTTCCTGTCCATCTTCTGCTTTTGAATTAGAAAGTTGATGTAGGTAGTTGATGACCCTGCTAGATCTATCTTAGTGCTGAAAATCTCCCTCTCCTCACTCACCCTCATCTCTACTTGATAGAGAGAGGTGTAATTGCTGAGTCACATTGTTATTAGAAGTATGAAATATTTAAGGAGACATGTGCATCATTAAGGTGTCATTCATCAGAGGTAGGTTTGATGGGTATATTAACCTTATTCACATTGCTATTTTGCTTGTGGGGAAGAGGGAGGGGAAAGAGAAGGGGGAATTGGCTAGGTTGGTAGATGAGTGGAAAGGCATCCTAAGAAAGGAGGCAGATAAAAAAAGCAGAGCGTAATTTGATAGCAGCATATTTTTAGGCTCAGAGACGCTGACTGTGAATTGGAAATGCAAGCGGAGGAGCACGTCAGAATTTCAGAGGCGTCTGTGAGCATATGTACCAATATTTTCATTATAATAATAAATGTTCTCGAGTGGTGTGACTTCTGGCGGTCACCCTGAGATGAGAAAAGAAAAGTAGAAAGGGAAAAGAATAATGAATCTTAAGCTCTTTCCCTTCACCCATCTCTCCCTTCCTGTTCTCCCCCCCTCCCAACTCCTTCTTCAGTGAGGAAGCTGACATGATTCTTAATGGAGTATTTACGAATATCGTCCAACTAGAATTTTTACTTCTTTCCATTCTCTTCCCCACCCCCAATCACCTCCAACTCTTCCTAATTTCTGAATGAATCATTTGAATGGCTTGGGAGACTATACTGCTCCATTTATGGCTCCAGATATCAAAGTTGAGTCATTTTGAAACATTAGGATTTGGGATTGGAAAATGGGGACAGGATGGGAAGAATTATTTCATGTGGCTTTTTACTGGAATGTGATTAAAAAAAAACCTTGTGCCTATAAAGGGAGACTGAGACTAATCATAGAGGTACCTGTATGTCAATCAACTTAGTCTATGCCCAGCAAAGTGCTAGGTCCATATGTGGTAATTGTACTTATTTATCTCATGATCTAGTTGGGGAAAGACAGCTCACATACACATAATATTGGGAAAAGAAAACAAAGAAAAAAGAACATTGGCCTGTGATTCAAGATGCCTGAGTTCTACTCCTGAGTCTGTCCTTCCCACCCTACCTCAATTTGCTCCTCTTAAATTAGGGAGATAGGCTAGAGTTTTTAAACCCTTTATTGTTCAGGCATGTTGTAATTCTATGGATATATACAAAGTGCTGAAATGCCTGGTACAGACCAAAAGTACTAAAGTGTTAGAGGGAAGGGAGAAGATGTTGTGTTCCAGAACAACAACAATTATAGCTCACATTTCTGGGGCTATCTGTACTTTCTGAACTACTTTCTCATCTATTGTGTCTGACATTTCCCATCAATCCTATAAAGATGGTATTTCAGGTATCATCACCCAAATATGATAGAAGTTGAGGAACATACTTCCTGAGGGATAGGACTTGAATCATCAATTGCTTCTATGTTGTGCTGACATACTGGCTCCTGGAGGGGGAAAATCATCATCAAAACTAAAACCATGGCAACCAGCCATAGAAAGTGATCTTATATATGTGAGAGGTCCCATTTAGATGTAGATGAAAAATAGTCATTAATGGCTTACATCCTGGAGACAAGGCTTTAGGAGAGTACCTACCTCATGGATGATTTGTCTTTGGTACCATACAGTTATTTATAGGAACACATACATACACATAAATGATATTCCAGAAGTTTTAATATGAGCTTTAATTACACATTTTTATGTCTATGTGTACATACATTTGTGTTTATGTATACAATACAATTACATGATATATTACTACTGATGTTGAATTATTTATAAAAAGTAAAAGATTTCATTAAATAAGGTAAAATTTAATAAGGACAAAACAGTTAACTTCACAAGTATGATTTAGAAAAGATCCCATAAAATATAATCTGGAAGTTCTAATGGACAACACAGTCTAGGTCAGTAGTGAACAATAATTTGGCAGTCAAAAAACAAATACTAATTTCAGCTGTATCGTATCCAAAGTAAGGCTGTCAAAGTGTCTAGCATGACAGAGGTCATATAGTCTCTGTATTCTTCCCTAGTCAGTCTCTGTCTGGAATACAGTGATCAGTTCTGGACACCACATTTTTGGATGAACTTTTACAGACTGGAGAGCATCTGGGAGAACATCTTTGGGCCAAAAATAGGTCATACCCAAGAGATGTTTGGTACAAAAAAGAGAAAACGTGAGGGTAAGAAATCTTCATTGTTATTTTTGAGTATTTAAAGAATTGTTAAACAGATAAGGCATTAAACTTGTAATGACTAGAAAAGGTAAATATATATCTAAGATAAAAAAATAACATGTTCTCATGATTAGAGATATCAAAAAGTATATACATGTCTCAGAAGATAGTGGGTTCACACTCTTAGGAATTCTTTAATACAGAAGTCTTAAACACAACCTACTACATTGCCCAGTGCATCCTGAATTAGATTAAAATATAATTGGGAAACATATAACAAAATAAATAAAAATATACCTAAAAATATCTAATATTAACATATAGTTTTCTAAGTCAACATGCTGTCCATAAGGTTCTTTATGTAAGCATACTGTCCCTTGTTTCTCTTTGAATGTGATAACACTGATTTAAGAAAAGACCGAATAACTGTTTGATATGTAATAAAGAACATTTATGTCCAATTATATTTGGACTAGATGAATTCTTAGGTCCCTTCCAATCCTGAGATGCTATGAATGTGGGACTACATCATCAAATAAAAGCCATCCAAGAATATAGACTGGTTCCACTTGTCAATATGCAAAGTGTTATCCTATCATTTTCAATCATATTCCACTCTTTGGAACCCCACTTGGGATTTTCATGGCAAACATCCTTGAATAGCTCACCATTTCCTTCTTCTGCTCATTTTATAGATGAGGGAACTGAGGCATACAGGATTAAGTGACTTGCTCAGGTTCACATAACTACTATGTGTCAGACCAGATCTGAACTTAGAAAGATGAGATGTTAGAACTGGAAAGAATCTTACAAATCACCCCTTCCAGTTCTGTCATTTGACAGGCAGTAAGACTGAATCTCTGATGTGGCAAGTGACTTGTACAAGATCACATGGCTCATCAAATGTCTGAGCTGAGATTAGAAACCGTGGCTCCCAACTCCAAGTCCAGTGCTGTTCCTGTAATACCACTCTGTTCCTGGAAACCATCCTTCAGGAAAGATGTTATTAGTACTGGTGGACAGCTCCTCACTTCAGTCTGACTGAGAGTTTCTGGGGTTGACCTTTCATCTTTTCATAGCATATTCACCACTTTAGATTCACTGTTTTTCAGCCTGTACTGAAAAGGGTTCAAGCCAAATTAATAGGGAGATTTTAAGACCTACTGGCTGCTTTTTTTGCTTTTAAGTTTCTCTTGTAGAAATATATTTGTGTGTGTGTGTGTGTATGAGAGAGACATGGACACATACAGAAAGAAAGAGCAAGAGAGAGCAAGAGTGAAAGTGAGAGAGAAAGACAGAGACAGAGATAGAGAGACAGAGAGAGAGCAAGAGACAGAGAGACAGAGTGACCGAGAGAGCAAGAGTTAAAGTGAGAGAGAAAGAGAGAGACAGAGACAGAGAGACAGAGACAGAGACAGACAGAGCAAGAGAGAGAGTGAGAGAGACACAGAGAGAGAGCGAGAGCAAGAGTGAAAGTGTGAGAGAGAAACAGAGAGACAGAGACACAGAGAGAGAAAGAAAGAGAGAGCAAGAGAGTGAGAGTGAGAGAGAGAGAAAAAGAGGGGGGGAACTTTCTTTCAATCCTCTTTAATATGCCACTGGATTTGCTTTCTCTTTTTGCATGGATCATTGTATTACCTGTACCAAGGCAGCTTTATTATTTTTAAACCCACCTTATGATATTTCCTCTGATTGATAGTCACTGTCATATTTCTTTTTGATACTCTACTGATTGTAGAGATATTGACTTGGCTTAAGGACAGGCTGCCTTGTCACCAATCAGGGCTCAATCACAATGTAGGGTCTTCATCCTTGCAGGATCTTCATTCTTTGGCCCCCAAGGTTGCTTGAAAATTGAATGGGGAGAGATTCTGGTGCCTAGGGCTGGTGGAGGCTGATCATCAACCTGAGGGCAGTTTCCTAAGTTAGAAAAATTATAGTCTAACCTTCTCAAAGGAAATGGAGGCCACAAGAGAGAGAGGCAAAAAGTTACATAGGGAGAAAGAAGTATAGCAGGGGCTTGAATATAAATTCTCTGACCCCAAGGCCAGTACAGTTCTTTGAGGCGTCTCTCCACAGTGTTGGGCATCTCTGTAAATCCTGTGTCTGGAAAGCTAGGAAGCTGCACTTGTTTTTTTTTTTTTTTTTTTTTTTTTTAATGAAGTGGCTAATTCCTCTAAAAGAAACATAGAAACAAGGAATTACAGTGTTTGAAGAATTCCAAGACATCACATGATTTAGTGCCTCATTCCATGAAAGAATCTCTTCTCCCACCCCTCAACAGGTGGCCACTCAGCTTCTATCTGAACGCTTTCAGTAATGGAGAGCTCATATTACCTTCCAAGGCAGTTCTTATTGTTGGAAAAATCTCTTTACTGTTCAGTTCTATTCTGATGACTCCCAAATCCACGTCTGATCCTAAGTTCTTCTGATCTCCAATTCTACATTAAATTGTCAGCCCCTTGAGGGCAGACACTATCTTTTGTATGCTCAACACTTAGCCCAGTTTCTGGCACATAGTAGGCACTTAATAAATGGATAGTTCCAGTTGGATGTCCTGTAAGCACTTCAAGCTCAACATATCTAAAAAAAATCTCATTATCTTCATCCAACTCTTCTCTGCATAAATTGCCACCCCCAACACTTAACTGTTGAGAGTATCATCATTCTTCCAGGAATGCATATATATAGCCTTTTCATTATCCTTAATTTCTTACTCTTGCACATTCTATATTTCCAAATCTTGCTTCTATTTCTACAGTATCTCTTGATGTATCTTTTACATTTTACTTATAGAGTTTCCATTTTAGTTCAGGTCTTTATAATCTTTCACCTACAATGCTGCAATAGTCTCCTACCAAGACTACCTGCCTGCAGTCTTTTCTCCCTCCAATTCATCCTCTATAAAGCTGCCAAAGGGATTTTTCCTAAAGTACATATCTCATCATATCACTTTCTTACTTGGTAAATTCCAGTAGTTTCCCTCATTGTTTTGAGGATCAAATAGAAACTCTTCCACTTGATATTAAAATTCCATCTCAACCTGGCCCTTTTATCTTTCTAGTCCTTCACACTCCAGGCCAACCAGACTGGCTGTTTTTGCCTTTTCCTTATACAAAAAGACAATCTATGTCTTTTCTCCTTGCATTTAACCCTGGATGTGCCCCAAGTCTGGAATGCATTCTCTTCTCTCTCAGAATATCTAGTTCCCATCAAAGCTCAGCTTAGTTACCTTCTATATGAAGCCTTTCCTGATCTCCTTGGATGCTACTGCTTTCTCCTCAAAATTATCTTATATCTCTTTTGCATTTCTGTACAAGCTATCTTTTGCAGTTAGACCATAATGACTTCTAGGACAGGGACTGTTTCATTCTTATCTTTGTGTCAGCACATAGTAGTCCCTTTATAAATCCTTGCTGACTTGTAGGGGAAAGCATTATAGGAAATGAGAGTCAGAAAACCTGAGTTTTAGTTCTAGTTGTATCTATGCAACTCACCATATGAACTTAGGAAAGACCTCTCTGGGTCTTAATTTCACTGTAAAATCAAGGGATTAGAATTAGAAAATTCATAATATCTCTTCCAGGTCTTCCAATATGTTCAGTTGTTTTTCAGTCAGTATTAGATTTTTCATGATCCCATCTGAGGATTTCTTGGCAAAGATACTAGAGTGGTTTGCCATTTCCTGCTCCAGCTCATTTTGCAGATGAGGAAACTGAGGCAGATAGGGTTAATTGACTTGCTCAGGGTCATACAGCTACTAAGTGTCTGAGAATAAATTTGAACTCAGGAAGAGAACACTCTCTGAGTTAGGACCCAGTACTCTATAAATTGTGCCATCTATCTGCCTCTCCTCTTTTAAGTCTATGATTCTGAAAAATATGTCCTTCTGTTACTTCTACTAGTTAGTCCTAATTTCATTTTCTGGAGCCACATAGTATGGGTCTACTCCATTGTCTTTTGATAATCCTTCATAAAACTCTGTATCACTTGGGGAAACTGAGGCAAAAGCCCTGAGCACTTTCATGAGGCTATTTTACAAGTGAATGTTGTCTCTAGGCTAGTCTGAAATAAAACTATCAAGTTGAGCAAGTTCACCTTGGTGACCTTGCTCTTCATTGTCCTGTGATTTAACTTTTAGCTTAATATTTCCCTCCCCACAACATCCAAATCCAGGTATCTCTCTGTTTTCTGCCAATAGGACTTCTGATATGACCAGTTGTCTGGGTAGTTAGCATTACATTGAATCATCCATTATTGGTTGTGTGTAGCAGAGGTCATTGATATAATATGGGCTCTGCAGAAACTATTTGGAATATTGAGTGATTGAAAGAAATGAATTTGGCCCAAAGCACAATGGCTGTTCTACTCAAGTTTCTTGGGAATCCCCATTTTGAGGGCAATGATGGAAGGCTACCCCCCCCCCAATCTCCCATCAGGATACATATAACCAGTGAATGATCTTATTTTCTCCTCTCCCTTTTAGGAACTTTCCAGTTTCTCACAGATATAGGCAGCTCATTTCCTGAGCTTGTAGATCAAATTTTATTTATCTTGCACCTAGGACTTATTTTATATGCCTATGTGCATGCATGTGACTGTCAGATCTTATTTTATTTTTGCCTGCTCTGCTGCTAGCCCCAGAGATATTGACTTGGGTGAAGAAATGTATTCACTGTCAAGAGTAAGAGTGCTTCCAGTACTGGGATTCTTAGTCTCCAAGATTTATCTATTTCTATAAAATCAAACAATGAAGGCCATGCTCATTCATACCTGCACCCCCTTGCCTACCTATTCTGTTTCATTTCAGTATGAACTTTTAGGGATTGATCCAAATAAATACTTTGATTTTAGGGAGAAACTGAGGAAGTAGTGATAAGGTTTCTTCAGTTCCATTAAACAAGTACTCTATTTTATGTCTAGATGTGTCTTAGATATTTATATATATATATGTATAATAGAAAAAAGAACTCTGCTCTCTATCCTCAGGAGCTCATGCTCTAGTTAGCAAAGTAAGGTTCATATGAAGCATTTAGGATTACTTTATTACATTATGTTGGGGACAGATTATAAAGCTACAAGAAATGAGAAGTGAGAAATCATTGTTGGATGAGGGAACACAGACTTATTGACATGAAGTGACTTAATTGATGTCATGGAATAGTAATGATGATGATGATGATAATAGCTATAAGGTTTGAGAAGTGCTAAACATCTATTTTCTCATTTGATCCTCACTACAACTGTAGAAGATGAGTGCTATTCTTAACTCTTATTTTATTGCATTTATTTCTTGTTTATTTTTAAATTCTTTTTTGCAGTCTATTTTTTGCATTTATTGTTTATTACTCTGAATTGAAAACTTTTAAAAATGAAAAACAGTCATAACAAATATGCACAGCACAGCAAAACAAATTCCCATATTGATCATATCCCAAACTATATTTAACCTTATTTTGTAGATGAGGAAACTGAGATTCAGTAAAATTCAAAGATTTGCTTAGAATAAGGCAGGTAGCAAAGGAGGCAAAAATTGAAGCCAGAGCTTCCTAACTAGAAGTCTATCCATTTTCCCAAAGTTAATGCCTGAGTCAGGAATAGAAGCCAGGTCTTCTAATTCCCAATGTAATATTTGTCCCCATCTATACATAGTTGTAATTGCTTACTGTGACAAGGGTCAGAATTCCATGGGTGAAGCATTCAAAAGGAACATACAAACTTTGGATTTTGTTCCATTCCTAGTTTCTTCTTCTCTTCTGTCCTGCCTCTTTTAAAAACTGATACCATTAGCCTGACCCTAAATGTCCCTAGAACTATAGAACAGGAAAAAATCACATAAAATGATGGTTTGCAGTTAATGAGATCAGGCTATGAGTTTGCCATTTTTCAGCTTATTCTAGCCTACAGATTTATATGGTTCCATTTTCTACTTAAAAACTTGGTCAACATCCACTAGCACGGGAATCTATTTCATCCCTACAGTCTGGCCTGCCTCCTTTCTGGGTCATTTGAAAAATACTGATTTTTGTTATTCCTTCTGACCTGAGAACTTTCCGTTTTTTCCTTTCCTTCTCCTTCATAACAAGGAGAGGAAAAAAAGCTTTTTTTTGGAGGGATGATGGAGTCGTATATAGGGGTGTGTGTGTGTGTGTGTGTGTGTGTGTGTGTGTGTGTGTGTGTGTATGTGTGTCCCTTTCACTCACACTGAAACCACTCTTGTTTAGATCCCAATCCATTCTAGTTGGGTCTATTACAATGACCTTCTAATTCAAGCCACATACTGTGTATTGCCTGTTTTTGTATGATTCCCAGCAAAGGATGATTTTTACATTTTAAAATGGTTTTATTGTAAATATAAAATAAAGTATTGCAAATCTAAACATGATTATTAGCTTACAATCTGGATGGCTAGAATTGGCCTTTAGCTCTAATTTGCTGACTCCTGTATTATTCACCCTGTTCCAATTTCTATCCATCTAATCTAGGGCTACTGCCTTGTCCTCTATCTAGAATGCACAAGTGGAAGGAATCCACAGTCAGGGGTCAAGGAACAAAGATAATGAAGAAAACCAATTTAAAAAAAAATAAAGAAACCTCATCTGGAAGGTTTTCATTTTTGGCAAGCTGAGCAAATTGTGGTTTGAATATGACTAAATTTAGCTATGTAGAAATAAAAAGTTATCTACAGGAACCGGTGCCCCACTATAGGATTTATCATAGCTAATGATAAGTAAGAACCAGAATCTGTCAGGTAAGGTATAGTTTTACCTTCATTTATGTGGATAAATTGAGAACATTATAGTCTGTATAAATTGCATTTATACCACAGCAATTTGTTATATGTTCTTTCTTCAGGCACTGACTTCCCCCATAATGACATCATTGTCTTCAACCAATGTATTTCTATCCTTTTCTCCTGATTTGCTATAATTCTTTAGTAAGGATCTTCTGGCTTAGTAATGTATTGGTATCCTTAAAAACATTTTTCTGTCCCCCAATGTCCCTTCTCCAGTTTTGATAGCAAAATGAAGAAAGGTAGTCTCACTATATTTTTCCTTCTTTAGGCCATAATTTGGGTCTTTTGTACAATTCTGTGTACCTTCTTTTAGGATAAATATAGGCAAGTATTCAATTTGGTGACCATATTGGTAAAGGAACATAAAAGCATATATCATGGACAGCATGAGTTGGAGGAAATAAAGCTTCTTTAGCCTGACCAAGAGAAGGTACTGAGCACAAAGAGGAAATAGATTTATTCTGTTTTATTCCAGAAGACAAAAACAAGAGCAGCTAAATTTCAGTTCCTAACAATTAAGCTGTCTGAAAATCGAATAAAATACAACTGTTGGTAATAAGGTTAGTGCTACTAAGAAGAAAGGAGGCTCAATGGCCATTCTACTGAGGCATAAAGGGAGTTCATGTTTCAGAGAATTATTAGCTTAGATGGTTCCCGAGATCCTTTCCTATTATGAGCTTCTGAGATCCTATGAAATCTTTCAGGGAGTCGGGGCATGTTGGAAATCTCTCTCTCTCTCTCTCTCTCTCTCTCTCTCTCTCTCTCCATACATATATATATATATATGTGTGTGTGTGTGTGTGTGTGTGTTATATATATATATTTGTGTATATAGATATATATTTGTGTGTATGTGTGTGTGATAAAATCTTAAGATTTGAAAATGGAAGATACAATGTTTATATGTCATTATAATACCTTTAAAACCCTTTATGAGCAGGCCTATTTTTACCTTTCTAGTCATTTTACACCTTTACTATGTCCAGTATGATCCAGTGATTGTAAGCCTTTTTCATAGTCCTTGAACAAGATAGTCCCTCGTTTCCTCTATCTCTTGGCTTCCTTAAGATCCTAGCTTAAGACCCACCTTCTGCAAGAAATAGTTCGTGGTCCTTC
This sequence comes from Myrmecobius fasciatus, assembly GCA_023553655.1. NCBI lineage: Eukaryota > Metazoa > Chordata > Mammalia > Dasyuromorphia > Myrmecobiidae > Myrmecobius > Myrmecobius fasciatus. The sequence goes on from JAJPUD010003019.1 coordinate 39,942, forward strand.
TTAATGTTAGTACCTTCTCTCAGAAATTGTCTTTATTTTATTCTGTATAAATTTTGTTTCTACATAGTTGTTTGCGTGTTGTCAACTCTCATAAGATGGTAAACCTCTTAAGAGCAGATGCTGTCTTTGTATCCTCAGCACTTAGCACAGTGCCTGGCATATAGTAGAAACTAAATGAATGCTTTGTTGACTTGAAACATTCTGTGTTATTATTCTTTTTTTTTCTGTGTTATTATTCTTTTAAAATATTTTAACATTCATGAGGTGCTGTTTTATGAATTAAATTCTATTTTGTAAACATTATTTAGTGTACATTGTGGTAGTACAGTGGAACCCACTGGTTTTTGTTTCTAATCTGTCACATGCTCTTTGAGCCTCACTTTCTTCATCTGCAAATTGAGGGAGGTGGACTAGATTACTTTTGGGGTCCCTTTCAGCTTTTAAATATATAATACTATGAAAGAAAAAATGACATAAACTTCATTTTTGAGGAATTTACAGATGACTTGGAAGGAAACAATACTCAAACATATTGCATAAATTCCAAATATCTTTAAAGCAACTCCAAATAGAAAAGTTTGTAATTTATCCTAGAAACAGTAACGAGCCACTAGGGTTTCTTGAGCAGAGAAGTATCAAGGTTAAACGGAGAGTGGAAAGATAAGTCAAGGATACCAATCAGAAGAATATTATAATAATAGTCTGGGAAATGATGTTGTGCCATTTTCTCTGTATGGTTCTGCTCAATTTTCACTCCATGGAACATCATGCTTCCTCCAGGATAAGATGTTCACATGAAATTTCATCACCATACATTATGACTCAGTTTTTGATCCTTGGTATCTTCTTAATTCCCTCTGTTATCTCTCCCCTCTGACTGGAGGGTAGAGCATTAGACTTTTCTCAATGGCTTTCTTTATAGAGAGCTTAGAACTTTCCAGGTAACTTTCCCATTTTCATTGGTGGCTTTTTTGCTTTCATCCAACTTTTAACCTTCCTTAGATAGGACAAAAATGATGATTTAGCAAAGGAGAAGACATATTCTGAGGCAGTAAGAAACCTAGGATAGAACAAGTGGGAGCTGTAACAACTGTATGGGAGAGACAGAACTCCTCAAGCAATAGGAAATTTGCAAAATAGCATTCTAATTCTGTTGCCATGCTCATCCTCTTGGAAGGGCCCAGGTCAAGACAGTAACTTTCTTTTATGCCTCAGTTAATCCAACCAATAAAATGGAAATAGCAATATTAACATCATTACTTCTCCAAGAAAATTTGTGGTTATAAAGTACTTTGCAAATTTGTCCTGAAATATAGACACATTAATAAAAAAAAAAAGCAGGAGCATTTGGTGAGTTTTTAAATCTGCATATGTCCAGACCTGCCACCATCTCATCTTGACCTCATCATCACTTCTCCCTCTCTCCCCATTTCTCTGCCTTTTTTACTTCACTTAATTTTCATCACTCCCTCTTTCTTTTCCTCCCCAAACCAGTGAAGGCAGCAGCAGATAAGCAAATCGCCTTCTTAGATCACATAGGCTCATTCTTGTCTAGTGTTTTCCTCTTAGTAGGGAGGATGTAACAATTCCTATTTCTGCTGACTGCTTAAGGACTTCCTCTCCCTCAAACCCCTCCCTGCTGCTGTTTGGAAAATCTTTGCTGATCTGATCACAGTCAGCTGCTCCATAATTCTCTTCCATGACTCAGCCTTATAGGGGTTTCTCTCTCGCAACAAGGAAGATAGATACCATACAGGTATAATATAACACACTTTTCTCCCTCATTCCTTCCCTCCCCACAAAGCATCAGCATCCAGACTATAACTGAACACTTCACAGCACTAAATAATCCAATGTGGCAACTGACAGTATTCCCTATAAATTACAGAAAACAGTGCTGAAGAGACAATGTAAGGAACATAAATTAGGACATTTAGCTACTACTCCATTATGCTAGGCCATGTAGAGGAAGGGAAAGGAAGAAGAAAGCATAGAAAGGAGAGACTTGAGAGAAGAAGAAAGAGCAATAAAAGGGATAGAGGGAAGGAGGAAGAAAGGAAATAATGAAGGGAAGGAGAATAAAGGGGATAAGGGAGTAAGGAAGGGATTAAGGAAAAATGGAAAGGAAGGAAAGGACTAGGGAATGAGGAAGGAAAGGACAATGGAAGAAACATTTAGTCTTCCAATGAGACTTAAAAGGGATTAAAAATAAGGAATGTCTGTACCACAAGATAACTGTATAAATATAAATACATATATTCGATCTGTCAAATATTTTAACATAATTAACATGTAGACTTCTAACATGTAACATGTAACATGTAGACTTTGTAACAGAAAGCTTTGCAAGGGAAAATGTTGAAAAATTACCTATGCATATGTTTTGCAAATAAAAAGCTTTAAAAAAATTAAAATAAGGAATGTCTTCTCCCCTCCCTCTCTCTTTCTCTCTTTCCTCCCTCCCCCCTTTCTCTCTCTTGTTTCTGTCTGTCTCTTTCTCCCTGTGCCTCTCTCTGTGTCTTTGTCTCTGTCTCTCTGTGTCTCTCTGTCTCTTTCTCAGAATAGTAGAGATGGGGAAAGGAAGGATTGTGAGAGAAAGGGAGATCTAGCTTAAACCTATAAAGACAAAGTTCCTGATTTATGAATTCAAATTTTCATGTGACCATAGAATCTTAGAACTGAAAGAGACCTTAGTAATAATCTAACCCAATTCCTATTTAAGACATGAATCAGCTCTATTACATTTTCAATCCCTACTTGCATACCTTCAGTGAAGGAAAACTCACTACTTGGGAGATAGTCCATTGCATTGTAAAGCAATTCTCATAAAGAATATATTCTTTTTTATATTGAAATGAAATCTGCTTCCCTATATTTTTCACCCATTGCTCCCAGTTCTATCCTCTAGGTCGAATAAGAAGTCTAATTTCTCTTCTATATGAAAACTGTCAAAATTTTAAAGATAAGGATCAACTCAAAGCTTCCTTTCACTTCTAAATCCTATGATTTTTGTGATTCTTTGTCCCTACTAAGTCTTTTCTTAGGGCTGAAAGTCCCTAGATCCTTCAGCCAGTCTTCATATAATATAGTTTTCAGTTCCCTATCCTAATCAGAATGACAGAATTTTAGAGTTAGGTAGGAACTTTTGAGATTATCTAGGCCACATATCTTGTTTTTATAGGTGGAAAAACTGAGGTTTATAGAGACAGATGATATGGCCAAGGTCAGGTTAGCAGTTAATCCTTGAAACCATGTCTTATCACTTTTTCTTGGTTCTATGTTCCTAACCAAGTCCTCTATCTACATCCTGCTAGCTGTGTGGTAAATGAATTATTTTAGGTCCCAGGGGGATTAGGAAAGATAGGGAAAAGATAGGCAGTGAAGTCCAACTCCACAATTAAAGATACAAGTCAGAGTACACGTTTTACTCATGATAGATTTGTAGGATTTTGTGAAAGGATGAAGATAGAGTAGCCAGAGCTAGTTAAAGGGAGATTTATGGAATAGACAGTCATGATCAAGGAAGACATGAAAAGGAGAGTTGGGCTTGTCCTAAAGGCAAACTCCTGGGAACTTAAAGCCAAGACCTAAAACCAGATGCTTTTCAATAAACCTCCTTTCTTTGTATCTCAACATTGTTTTGCAGCTGTCACATATACTTCTATCCAGTTTGGTACCAATGCCATAGAAATTGAGACCCAAAGCAAGTTCAAGTGCTTGAAAAACAAGAAAAAGTGAATTTCCTTTTCCTGTTTTTTGTTGTTGTTTTTGTTATAGGTTTGTTCATTATTTAAATTTTAAACTTAAATTAAATTAAATTTTTGTTGTTGAAGTTAACAGTTATAAAACTTAAATCCAGAGAGTAATAAGAAATTGCCTCATCTAGCTCCCCATCTTAAAAATGGTAAGAATTTATTATTTCTACATTACATATGATGGAATTGTCAAGCCTGAGTCAAACCCCCTCTCCCTGCTTCATTTAATTAGTTTTTGTCCTTTCAATTCTACATCTTCAGTATATCTTGCGTCCATTCCCTTCTATGTGCTCTTTCTGCCACTACCTTAATGCAGACCCTTATTAGCTCTTGCCTGGACTCTTACAATAGCCTCCTAATTAATCTTTCTTCTCCAATCCTTCCTACATGTAGTTCCAAGATGATATCCCCACAGCACAAATCTGACTATTTCAAACCCTGCTTAGGAGGCTTCATTGCCCCCCCCCTTTTGCTTCAAGGATCAAATATAAACTCTGTGTTTGATATTTAAGCCCCTTCACAGTTTGATTCCAACCTATCTTTGCTGACTTTTCACACATTATTCTCCCTAACTCATTCTAAATTCCAGCCAGATTGGCCTATTTCTTGTTCCCTGTTTATAACTTTCAATCTCTTGCCTATGCCTTGCATATATAGACTATCCTTCATACCTGCTATGCATTTCTTTATCTTTTGTTTCTCCCAGAGTCTCCGGCTTCCAATTGCTACTGGAGACCTCCTAATCTTGCCCCTCCAGTTGTGGGTGCTCTCCCCCTGAAATTCCTGATATAGTACTGAATATATGTGTTAGGCATTCGGCAAATATTTGTGGAATTGAATAGATAGCAGCCTTCTAAGTTATTCAGCTGCTATTTAGGGAAAGTACTAGGGATCCAAGTGCAGACCATCAAAGTTTCTGAATTAGAATAATAGAAGCTATTCACACCTTTTGATCTAAAGAGAACTTAAGGTCCTTCAAGTGCACCCTTTTTTGAGAATGAGGAAGTTGAATTACATAAAGGCTAAGTATTTTTTTAATTATTTAGTATTATTTCCCCAGCTATATGTAAAAACAATTTTAATATTCATTTTTTAAAAACTTTGAGATCCAGATCCTCTCCTTTCACCCCACTGAGAATGCAAGCATTTTAATATAGCTTATGCATGTGTAGTCATGCAAAATATTTCAGAAAGATTTAAATATTAAATGATGAGAAGTTAAATATCAGATAAAGAATTAAAATCTACCTTTTTTGGATGCCAAATCTATTGTTCTTGAGGAGATCTTAGGACAGGCTTTTATCAATACATGCCTAGGCTATTGCCATTGTCTGCTAACTGGTCACTTGGGTGCATCTCTCTCCATTCTCTATGGAGAAAAATGATCTTCCCAAACCAGATCTGACCATCACACTTCTCTACTCAACAAACTTCAATGACTCCCTATCATTTCAATCAAGTATAAAAAATTATTTGACATTCAAAGTCCTTCATAACTCTCCCCATTGGTAGTCTTCTTATCCCTCATATACTTCTGTTTTCAATTGCTGACTGTAGCTTTCTTGCTATTCTTTGAACAAATTTTTTCAACTACCTATTTTAGGTATTTTCACTAGCTATCCTCTATACCTGAAATATTCTCCTTTTTCATCTCCTGCTTCCTTTTAGTACCATTCAAAATTCCATCTTCTCCAGGAAACCTTTCTTGATTGTCATACATGACAGAAATGAGTCAAAACCAACACAATTCTAATATATTCCCTCTGTTAATTATTTCCAATTCATCTTATATAAGTTTAATTTGTACACAGTTTTTTTTTTACATGTTGTCTCCCTATTACTTTGTTTTTTATATTCCTTCTTTTGTATCCCTGGTGCTTAGTACAGTACCTAGTACATGATAGATTATTAATAAATATTTATGAAATAACTGCTTGGATGCCACATATACTGTGATGTGGGGTCAAAATTCAAAGCAGATACTTAATTTAAATCAAACCCAGCCTCAGAGGTTGAGCATAGCATCTTGAGTATGTGAGTGCAGGTTTTAGGTTTTCAACTTCTGCTGGACATGCTTGGCAAGACAAATGATCTAGTCACTCCTCTTTGCTATTATTCTTTTCTGCATTGATGGAGAAGAATGTTCAGGGCCAGCCTTCTAAGTATTGAGGGTGAATCTTCATTTTATCCTTCTTTCTCTTCTTATCCATGAGCAGGCAAATACTTTTGTTGCCACATCCCTGTTTATCATCCTGAGCTCTCAGGATTCTGCCTTGGGAAAATTGAAGTTCATTCCAAATCAAGTATCCATAAACTGCCATGGCCAGAGCAAATAATCATATTTTTCACACCTCTTTCCATAACAAAATCAGTGTTTGAAGTCTTTTGCTGAAACCATAGGGATTATATTTCTGCTTTGGAATGGAATCAGGTAGAAAACAGAGAGAGATGAACAAGGATGGTGACCCTGGAGGGAAGTATGAACAGTAGTCCCTAGTTGAGGCCTAGTTGACTGGAGCAGACTCGTTTGTTTTAGAAAAAGGTAAGTATGAATTTAAAATACAAAACCATAGGGAAACTGACCATCCCTCAGAAGCATTGTAGGGTAGGTAGGATCTGAATGAAAAGTGCTTAGCTGCATAGTATGTCTTGGGGAAATGTGAAGATACAGGGAGAGAGAGAGAGAGAGAGCGAACGAGAGAGAGAGAGAGAGAGAGAGAGAGAGAGAGAGAGAGAGAGAGAGATGAGTTGGGACTTCCACACTTAATGCTTTTTGGAATAGCCTGATCCTTTTTTCCAAAAAATATTCGACCATCTCTTTATGCCATTACTTGATTCTACTCTGCTAATCATCAGGTTAAAAAAAACCCTGCTGATAATAAATATTTAATATTTATTATATATTTTATTGTAAAGAAGATTATTCAAAATTCATTTCAGTTCCACCTCCTCTTATACTTTTTTCTACTTGTGACCCTTTTTTACCTGAGAAATTTTGTGCAACCCTGGATATATAGGTACATAAAATAGGCATACAATTAAACATTTACTAATAGTAAATCATAATTTTGTGACCCCTTCATTTAGTTATGAGACCTTATATGGGGTCTTAAGCCATAGTTCAAATTTGTTTTTAAAAGAATAGTTTTATGGGACTTTAGAAAAGGAAATAATGATTACTAAAAGTAGGCATGGCTTTATTTATAATAAACAGCTCATATCTGTTACTTCCTTTTGAGACTGAATAACCAGACTATTACATTAGGGGGATGCTGCAGACACATACTTAGATTTCCATAAAGCTCTTACCTCATAGTAAAGATGGAGAAATGATGAACTAGCTGAATCATTAGGTCTAAAGAGCAATCTATTCTCTTGAGGGAGATCTATAGTGGGGTGCTTCAACCAACTGTCCATAGGTCTGGCTCATGTTTGGGTCACAAATTCACATGCGATAAACATGGGGAGAGGTGGCTTAAAGTTTTAGATGATAGAATTTGGATCCAAGAAGATACTGAAAGTCTATCAAACTCTAATCAATAAAATCTGATGATATTTAATAAGGATAAGTATTAAAATTCTACACTAAGGTTCAAAAATTAACTTCAAAAGTGAAAGATGGAGGAGTCAGTAGAATCTGTGATAATAGAACCTGGAGATCTGGAGATTTTAAGTTCTATGTAAGTTAGCAGTTGTACAAAGTGTTATCCAAGGCCGAATTATGAAATGGATAGCATCTGTAATGAGGCAGGTAATCAATTTGTTATCCCAGTCAAACTATATTCAGTGATGGGCATCAAATTTTAGGAAGGAAATTATCCCACCACAATGATATAGAACATGTCATCTTAAAACTTGCTGCAGAAACTGGGAATATTTCATCTGGTTAAGAGATTGCTTCAATAGAACATGATAATTGTCTTCAAGTATTTGAAAGGCTATAATACAGAAAAGGAATTAGATTTGTGCTTGAATCCAGAGAACACAGAAATAGATGGAAGCTACAGAAAAGTATATTTGAATTTTATGCAAAAAACATAATTTCCTAACAATTAGAATTTTCCTAGTAATCAGAACCAGAAAACTTTACTCAATTATGACAACAGTGTAAGTGAAAAGAACAACAATAATTTAAAACTGAATGCTGTGTAATTATAATTATCATCAAACTTGACCCTGAAGAAAAAATATGAGAAAACACCTTACTTGTCTTTGCAGAGACTGAGATGGGGGAGGGCTGCATGGATGTGAAATACTGCATATAGTGTCAATATTTATTGATGTGATGGTTAGTTTTGCTGGTGCCTTTCCCCTATTTTTAAAAATTCTTTGCTATTAGGACTGAGAGTAGTCAAAGCAAAGTATTTGTTGGAAAATGACAGTGATGTGAAGAAACAAACAATATTAATAAAGATAAATAAAGTAGAGTTATCCAAAATGTGGAATGGAGTAGTTTAGAAGGTTATTTATTCATTTTAGGTCTTGCAAATTAAGCTAGATAACCACTTGCTAAGGGTATTAATTGCAAAAGGTATACTTAATCATATATGGATGGGGTAGTTTAGTTGGATTCTGAAATTTCTTTCTTTTCTGAGATTCTAAAATTTTTTGTCTCCTAGATCCCTTTGTATTTAATCAGTACCATTTAGTCTCATTTCCTTTTTCCTTTGTCTTGTCTCCCCAACTAGATTGTGGTCTCTCTGAGAAGAAGAATGTTTTCTTTTTCTATTGTTTTTATTCACAGTCTGAAAATACACACAGTAGGCATTAAATAAATGCAGGTTGACAATATGATTGCTATTATGCTTTGGAATCATTTTGCTCCCAAGGTCCATAAATGGCTTGTAGGCTACTTTGCTACTTCAGGGTTCAAAAACAAAGTAAAATCAACAGCAATTGTAACTGGTCTTTCTTCCCACATCATATTTCTGGCCAGCCTTGTTTGGAGGAGAAAAGTGATTTGAAACCCTAATGCTACCCTCAGTGTGGTAGTAGCCTCAAAATAGATCAGCACATCCCACCCAGCACATTCCATTACAGCTCTCTGAAGTGGAACATGAATCATTTCCTAGGAAACTTGTTGACCTTCCAAGGGTGATGGGCTAAAACATTTTCTGTCACAAAACCAGAATTATTAGAATTGAAGCATCTGCCATCAATATGAGAGATCAAGTCTCAGTGAGAGCCAGATCCTGAAGTGTGATTCTGCTAGAATGGAGGAATTCTCCTGCAGGCATTTGTTAGGAGAAAAGCTAAAAAGCTCCAGGAGACCTTGTCATTGCAAAAACAGATCCAACCATTCTGATTTTGGTGGAGAGGAATGGATGGGGATCAAAGGAGAAGCTGTATATATATAATTTGTAGCTTAAAAAGAAGAATTGGAAAGGACTTTTAACATTATGATAAACTATTAGGGAAATCATACAAATCTACATTAGTTTTATAATCATTTCCCCTCAACTAGAATTATGTCATCCAGCCAGGGCCCTTACTATTCTCCAGATATCTATCTATCTATCTATCTATCTATCTATCTATCTTTCTATCTATCTATCTATCTATCTACACTGCCTCTTTTTTTTCTCAGCTGCGCTTTATTTTTCCAAATGCATGTAAAGATAGTTTTCAGTATTCATTTATGCAAGGTTTTGTGTTCAAATTTTTTCTCCCTCCCTCTGTTACCTCCCAAGATAGCAAGCAATCTGATATAGGTTAAATATGTGCTATCCTTTTAAATATATATCCATGTTTGTCATGTTGTGAAAGAAAAATCAGAACAAAAGGGAAAAAACCATGAGGAAGAAAATGAACAGCAACAAAAAGAAGAAAATGCCATGCTTCAACCCACATTCAGTCTTCATCTCTCTTTGAATGTGAATGGCATTTTTCTGACCCAAGTCTATTGAAATTGTCTTGAATCACTGCATTGCTAAGAAGTGATATGTCCATCACAGTTAATCATTACATAATCTTGTTGTTATTGTGTACAATGTCCTGGTTTTGCTCATTTCACTCAGAATCAATTCATGTAAGTCTTTTCAGGCTTTTCTGAAGTCAGCCTGCTAATCATTTCTTATAGAAGAATAATATTCTACTACATCCATATACCATAACTTATCCAGACAATCCCCACCTGATAGGCAGCCACTCAATTTCCAGTTCCTTGTCACTACAAAAAGAGCTGCTACAAACATTAATGCACATACTGGAATTTTCCCATCTTTTAGGATCTTTTTGCGATACCGACCCAGTAGAAACAAAGGGTATGCACAGTTTGATAGCCCACTGAGCTTAGTTCCCAATTGCTCTCCAGAATGGTTGGAACATTTTACAACTCCACCAAAAATTCATTAGTCACATTGCCTTTTTTCCCAGAAAGATCTGGATCAGGAAATAGAATAATTCTGATAAAGAGGTACTGTCCCCACTTTCAAAGAATAGGCAATCCCAAACTCAGAGTAGACTCTAGGCTGAAGCCCTATGCTTTCCCAGAGGTCCTACTTTTAGACAAGAACAATACCTAGACATCTTTGGTGGATGAAACTGCTTCCTCTTCCCTAAAGATATGATCATCCTCTAATCCATGATGTAACAGGAAGAACAGAGGTTGTGTAATCTGATGGCATGGATTTTGATAATAGTTGTACTACTTGTTACTCGCATTATTATGATGTCCTCATGGAGGATCAGAAGATTGATGGACTAATGATCTCAAGTTTCCATTCAGTTTTAGATTTTATTATTATAGTAATGCCTCTGGACATTTTTTGAAGTCTAGAGATACTTACTTCAGAAATGGAGACATGTGTGACTTGGCACAAAGAGCACTAGATTTATAATCAGAGGACCTAGATTCAAATGCTGGTTCTGCTACATACTACATGAATGATCTTGTGGATATTCTTTCTACTTTATCAGCCCCATTTTTCTTCTATAAATGGAGGGAGTATCTAAATAGATGATTGATAAGGTGCCTCCTAGTTCTACAGTTTTCTGAATTTTTGAAGAGAAATTATTAGTTTCTGTGGTAAAATCAACAGTTGCCTTCAGAGCTTTTCCAAATGATAAACTCTTAAAAGAGCTCTCCTTGAGAGACTTACATGAACTGATGCTGAGTGAAATGAGCAGAACCAGGAGATCATTATACATGGCAACAACAGTACTATATGACGATCAATTCTGATGGACATGACTCTCTTCAACAATGAAATGCTTCAAACCACCTCCAATTGTTCACTGAAGAAAGCCATTTACACCCAGAGGGATGTAAAATGTAGACCACAACATAACATTCTCATACTCCTTGATTGATGTTTGCTTACATTGTGTTTCCTTTATCTGATCTATCTTTTGTGTAGATAAGATTTTTCTTGCACAACAATGATAAGTTTGGAAATATGTGTACATATATTCAATTTGCCAATATTTTGACATAATTAACATGTAGTGGATATCCTGCCATCTGGGGAGGGGTGGGGAGCTGGGGGGGAAAATTTGTAACAGAAAGCTATGTAAGGGTTATTGTTGAAGAATTACCCACACATATGTTATGCAAATAAAATTTAAAAAAATAAAATAAAATTTTAAAAAAAAGAGCTCTCCTTGGTGCTGCCTTGAACCTGGATTGAGACAGTTTTGCACTACAGATCTGTTTTGCATGACAGATCTGTTTTGCTTTCTTCATGGTCACCAAATCTATAGCCTATGCCCTTTATTTTATTCTAGCATACTCTACTATATTCTACTCACTGGTCCCAGTTTTATTTTATGTCCTATGAATTTACCAACTATTAATCAAACTCTGAGCTCCTCGTAACAGACCATGTGAATTGGACTCAGGTAACCTAGTTTTGAATTCTAGCTCTTCCACTTACTTCCTTGATAATCTTAGAAGAATTTTGTTCCATCTCTCATTTTGATTTCTTCATTTGAAAAATGAGAGTTTTGGATCATTTAATCGCTAAAATTTCTTATGATTTTAAAATCTTATGCCAATCCTCTAACCTTTCCTTGAATCCTAGTTCTCTAAGTAGCTGTGTGACTTTGGGAAAATCATGTAACTTCTTTGGGCCTCATTTTGCTTATCTTTCAAGTGAAAGTTCTTCAAGCTGATTAGTTTTAGGTCCTTTTCTTGGTTAAATATATGATCCTATGATACTTTTCTTAAGAAAACACTTGGACCTGTGAATGGGTTAGTATTTCTTTATGAATCTGTGTTATAGAATAAATTGGGATTTCTGAAGTTTGTTTTCCAGAAAACTTATAGAAGGTATAGTAGACTGCCTTAAGTTGGTCACAAAACTTAATAGTGGATCTTCATATCTCATTATTAGGATACACATTATTAAAATGTCCACTAGCATACCATTGTGTTCTATAGTAAAAGCCTTGAACCAATGTGCATTAGCAAAAGGGGCTGGAATCATATAGGGGACAGAGCAACATGGAACCTTTGCAGCTTAAAGGTGAGAAAGGGTCGATTTTCTACCATTTCTCAGTTTTAATAAATTTTTGTCTTTCCCACTCATCTAGTCAAGGTTATTTTCTATTCTTGTTTCCATTTTTATCAATGAGAATGGAAAGCAGTGTGTTATTAATGCTTCATGTAATCAGTGACTGATAGTCCTATGCTGTCAGAGGTTGACATTTTAAGTGTTGGATTATTTAATTATCAATCCATTTCCCCTGTCTTTGGAGTCCAGCACTTATAACAAGGTATACTCTATGCCTAATGACTCAGGATGATCTGGAGTTCCTGGCAATCATCCTGTCACTACAAAAGGCTAAGCATTCATTGGAGGAATCCCAAGTCGATATTCCTTGGAAATTAAAAATTTCTTTCTTTTCTTCATTCTTTGATTTCTGCCCCTTCCCCACATGTAATCTTTCTTGTGGCACAAAGTCAAATAGACATAGAAAAGGAGTGGTAAATATCAAATATAGCACTTTTAAAAAATGGAACCTTTGGTGACTAATGATAGTACCAGTTAAATTTTTGCTAAATAAGAATGAAGAGACTTTCCAGAAAAATTTTTTTTACATATTTTACATTCATGGGGTCCTGATGTTTCTCAGATGCTAAAATTCAAGAAGATCATGATACAACCATGAACTTCAATGCTTAAGACAATATGGGATAGTTGAAAGAGCCCTAAATCCTATTTTCTGGTTTTTACTGCTCTATATGACTCCAGACAAATTTTTGGGCTTCAGTTTTCTTATATGGAAAATAAGGGATTTGTACAAGATAACCTTTCCAACTCTAGATCCATGAACCTTGTATGCTTCTATGCTTTTTTACCCTGGTATTGGTCAAGTTGACTGTTTGGAGAAAGTTGCCTTGAAGAGGAAAAACCTTGGAATTATATGAAGATGAAATGTTGGATTAACTCTTTAAGAGGATGGATTAGATGACCTCTAAAATTCTTTCCAACTCCATGTTTACATAAATATATGGGGGATAGTATTCATACATGTCTTGGGTCACTGGGGAAATTCATTTATTTAGTAATCTGTTATATGTAGAGCCCTGAGCCGAAGAGCACAAATTCTTCAGGTCTGAGCATTGGGAGATGTACAGAGCTTAAAGATACATAATTTTTTAAGTTATCAGAAGCAAACTAGTGGTGCAGTGGATAGAGAGGAGAAATAGTAGTCAGGAAGAACTAAGTTCTAATCTAGGCATTTACTATCTATATGACCCTGGGTAAGTCATGTGAGCACTGTCTGCCTCAGTTTCTTCATCTGTAAAATGAGGTTAATAATAATACTTACCTACTAAGGTTGTTATGAAGATCACATGAGATATGCTCACAAATGTTGAAACTTAAAGATTTAAATCTTGACTTGTCTAGAGTCACCCAGTAGTTAAGTTGCAGGGCCTATATACATATTAGCTATTATTATTCCTGCCTATATGAGCTTCTAATTTATTAACAAGCTTAGGTTTCAGCATTTGGCCTGGATAATTCATATGTGGAAAATTGGGAATTGATGTTTTTTACTTGTTCAATTAACTCTTCCGCTCCATCCCTGCCTATCAAAATGCTACCTATATTTCAAGGCCAATCTGAAATGCCAGCTCCACCATCAAACCTCTCTTGGTCACTTTAGAGGGCAATAGTGGATCTCTCACTGGGCTTTCCATAGCATTGTACCTTTTTCAGGATGTTCGCTATACATTGATTAATATTGTGACTAATTGTGTACATGGGCAGCAAGATAGATAGAGTCCCAAGTCTGGAGTCAGGAAGGTTACTCTTCCCAAGTTCAAATCTGATCTCATAAATGTATTATCTGTGTTACTTAACTAGTTATTTAACCCATTTGCCTCAGTTTCCTCATCTGTAAAATGAGTTGGAGAAGCAAAGGGCAAATCACTCTAGTGTCTTTGCCAAGAAAATCACAAATAGGGTCAAGAAGAGTGAAACATGACTGAAAAATGATTGAACAAGAGAAAAAAAATGTGTACATGATTTCTAGATTGCAGGAATTCTGAAGTATTCAAGTATTCATCTTTGCATTTTCCCTAGTGCCTCAAACAGCACCTTGTCCCTGGGAGAGTGAATGTATCATGAAGTTCAACCAAAATGAATTAATTTCTTCTAAATGTGTCCAGTGATAATGGGCATGAAACCATAATCTGTTGTTAACACCATTGTCTGATAGCTGAGAAAAAATTCATCTATAATCTTGGATTTGGAACCTGAACTATAAAATAAGCTGAAAAAACTGGGGTCAGAGTAGGGAAGGGGCTTGATTCGATTTGAAAAAAGCAGTATCAGTGTGTATTTAGATTGTGTGATGATTTCACTTCCATTGCAATGGAATGCAAGGGAAATGTAGGGATTCTGGGTTTTTTTTTTTAATTTGGAAATTTAACCACTTTTAAATGAACCAAGTTTAAGTACTGATGATAATAGAACTTGCCTTGTGTTTTTGAAAGGTCTTTGTTTCTCAGATATTAATATGGGAACTGTGTTTTCTAAGAGCTCTTCCCCATTGTTGCTTCATGGGCTTATTCTTCATTTATTCTTTTTCCATTTTATTGTATTCTAAGACATTTACAATATTTTGGTGACTCACTCTTCTTGGTAATTCAATGTAGTGATTAGAATATCTTTTATCTCTCTGTGCTTTATAGTCAGCTTTAAGAATTGCTGCACTGTCATTGAGTGATGAGCAATTCTGTACTTTACCTATGGTGAATTGGAAAAGTGGAGGAGCTGAATCGTCTTCCTAATGTCGAGGGACGTAGGTGTTACAGGAAGAGGTTATTATTATTAGGTGATAGGCAGAGAAAATCTATAAATTCCTAAGTTCAGGGCATGTGATATATTAAAAAAAAGTGCTGGATTTGGAGTCAAATAGTTCATATGTAAAAGACTGAGGAGTTTAGTGAACTTAAAACTTAGTATGAGTCAATAGTATGAGTTGGGATCCAAGAGAACTAACATGATATTATTGGGTTACAATGGGAGACATCTCTAGAAGACATAATAGTGTCATTATCCTTTACCATAGCCAATCCACATCTGAAGTACTGTGCTCAATTCTCCATGCCACATTATATGTAGGGTCATTGATATAACTTGAAGAATGACCAGAGGAAGAAATCAGTCAAGATAGTGAAGGTTCTTTAGCTCATGCCACATGAGCATCTGATGAAGGAGCTACAAATTCTTGGTCTGGGGAAGAGATAAATTGGAAGAGGGAGAATGGGGAGACAACTTTCCAGGTGTGATAATTGTCTCAAATATTTTAGTATGCTTAAGAGAGATTATACTTGTTCTTGGTAGGCAGAACTTGAAACAAATTGAGAGGGTCAAATTTTGATTTTATGAAAGAAAAACTTTCTAACAATTAAAAATATCTAATCAATCAATAACTAGCATTTACTAAACATCTATTATGGACTGACCCTTAGGAATGTAAATGTGCTTACAAGGAACATATAATCTCACAGGGATGGCACCAAGTACATATATAAGTATAAAAATAATAAAAACAAATGTACTAGGCTTGTTGTATGTTCCCCATTATTGGCATTCTTTGAAGAAATGGTAGATGATCATTTGTCAGACATGTTGTAAAAGAGACTTTTGATTAGTTGTGGATTTACATTAGAAGGACTAGACAGGGCAATGAAGTGGCTCAGGGGAAGGACCTCAGAATTTAGAGTCTGGAAGATATTAGTTTGAACTTTACTCCAAAAACTTAACTAACAATGTGTTCCTTGGGCAAACCTCTATGTTTCTTTATTTGTGAAATGGGGATGATAATAGCACCAACCTTATCAGGTTGCTGTTAGGATCAAATAAATCAACATATGTAAACACTAACTAAATTTTGAAGCATATAAATACTAATTATTATTAACAAAGTAGGGTGCAGTGGATAGATTATTGGGTCTGGAGTTAGGAAGACTCATCTTCCTGAGTTCAGCTCCTCTCTCAGACATTCACTAGCTATGTGACCCTAGACAAATCATTTAACCCTGTTTACCTCAGTTTCCTCATGTAAAATGAGACAGAGAATCAAAGGGCAAACCACTCTAGTATCTTTGCCAAGAAAATCCCAAATGCGGTCACAAAGGGTTGAGCACAACTGAAAATAACTGAAGATGGTCATTGATTCCCCATCTAACTGAAATCCCGTGATTCTGTTTCAAATCCTGGTTCTGTCACTATATCTGTGGCATTTGTTACCTATCTAGCCTTTAGTTTTCTCCTCTGTAAAATAAATATACTAATTATTGTACTATCTCCCTCATGGCATTGCTAGGATAAGATGAAATAATGTATATAGAATACTTTGGGAAGCTCCATAACAAATTGAGCTGCTATTATCAATGTATATAAAGATAGATGGTGACAACAAAGAAGATAATGAAAACAAAAACTTATGGCTCTTGTGTTATTGTGAAGTTTATTTTTTTTTCGGTGGGGGGCAGAAGTACCTTTTACTGATGTTTTGGAATTTTTTTCCATTCCTGTTCTGTTCATTTTAATCTCTAGTAGTCTCTACCATTTAATTTCTCTGTTACTTCTCAAGCTGTTAAACATCACTGGAGAAAAGAAAACTAAGTGATACAGTGGTTAGAGGACCCCATTGGAACCAGGAATATCTTAATTCAATCCCTTGTTTGACCCTTATTATTAGCTTTGTGTGCCTAGGCAAATCACTTGACCTGTCTTTGCCTCAGTTTCTTCAGCTATCAAATGGAGATAATAAAAGCACCTACTTCCCAGGATTGTTGTGAGGATCAAGTGAGATGATAATTATAAAGTCACAGACAGCCCAGTTCTTGGCATATGTATGTGTTTATGTAAATGTTATCATCATCATCATCATCATCATTCTTATTTCATTACAGATTGGACATGCACAATCTTGATTGGCCCCTCAATCTTGTTCTATATTTCTTCTTTTCTGCTCTTGTTGCCTCCTTGTCACATTCCCCACAGTGACTATTTTAGTACTTTTCTTCTCAGTTCTCAGCATCCAATCACTCCTCAAATTCATATTTGCAGCAGATGACTAAGCTTCCTATTTTACATAAAAGACTGAGCTCCTCCTGACTTGAACTCCCTATTATTTTACTCTTGTCTTCAAATATTCTCAGTATCTTCACACTCTCTTTCTTTTCCTGCCCTCTGATTACACAAGTGATTTCAGATTAGTTTTTGATAAGGCTGACCTCTTTTTCCTGTTTCATTCTCCTATTTTCTGTAAGATGTTGCCTCAGCAATGACTTTCCCAACCCCTATTCGTGTGATCTCTCCCTTCTCTAAGGACCCTTTCCATCTGTCTCCTGCTTAGGTCTCCCCAAAGCTAAAAAAAGTATTCCTTTGGTCCTTCTCAATTTTTTAGGCAACAGAAAATCTCTACTTTTGCAAAAACCATTCTTGAACAAAGATGTTTATATCCCAATCTTCCATTTCTACAACAATCAGCCTCCTCAACTGTTTGAAATCTGGATTTTCCTTCCAACATTGTAGCAGTTGGCCTAAGTTCATTGGCCTTCTAATTTCCAAGTTATTGGCCTTTGTTCAGTACTCTCCTTGACCTACTGGATATCCTTTCTCTTGGTTTCATTTTGTTCTTTCTCTCGACATTCTTATTTCTTTTTATGTTTTCAACTGTTGCTACTTTGAAAACACTTCCAAATTTATAATCCTAGTTCTGACTTCTCTTCTAAGCTTTAGGCCTACATTGCCATCTGCTCACAAGATATCAACATTTTTCGATACATCAATATTTGGATTTTTCAATGATATGAGTGCTTATCTTCAACTGACTCTTTTTTCTCCCTTAAATCCTATATTTTCTTCTGATTTCACATTTAGCACCTATGATACCATGCTTCCATTGTTTAGAACTTTTTCATTATTTTTGACTTTGTCCTCTTTTTAACCTTCTATACCATTTTCTTGTTGCTTCTACTTAAATGTCTCAAGTCTGTTACATAAGGGGAGATTCTGGACCTACAACGAAACAGTTTGAGGCTGAAATATGGACTGGGACAATTGGAAGTAACAACCAGGGAACTTGGTGGGCTGATCTTTTGGCCATGGTAAGAGTAGCAAGGGAGATCGGTGATAGTCTTTCCGTGGCATTCCTTATACCACCAGGCTCTTCATCATTCTTCTAGTGGTTTTAGGGTATCTGCAACTCACTGACTTTGGACACCAAGACAGATTACTGAGTCAATTGCTAGGAGTTTTATATAAAGGTGAATCTGATAGATTACTACTGTAATACAGGGAAATGTTAGTCATGACCCTAGAGAATATAGTTACAAAGCACAAGCAAGGGTATGGAAATTTGAAGACAAGATTAGGAATACTGGGGTGGGGGGAGCTTCTAAAACAGAAGTAGCCTGCTGCAAGTGAACCTTATGTATCCTAAGAGAACCATTTAGGATGCTCCCCTCAAGCATGAAATTCATAATCTACACCTGGATTCAAGTCCTACCTTATGTCAACAATGACTCAAAGTCATAGCTTCCTAATAAAATTTCTTTTTTACTAGACCAAACTATAGAGCACATTGATTTAAAGTAAAAAGGCAGTTAAGAGACTCAGAAGCATGCACTTGTTGATTCTTTATAGAACTGCTCGTGCCATTTGCTGGACTAGGAAGGAACTTTCTGAGATAGGAAATACTTTCTCTACTGAGTTGTTAGCTGCAGGTGACATCTGCTGTGTGATCTTCTCCAGAGTATTGGATCTTATCCCTCATTTGATTTCATTATTACTATCACTGCCACCATTATTCTTCACAAAATGTAGTGTTTTTTTTCGATATTCTTTTGTGAGATAGCTTATAGACCAGGGTTATTCTGCCTCTTATGTGAAACAAACATGTACCTATTCATCCACATTAGAGTCAATCATTTTAACTGTTTCAAGCCTTAGCAATTAATCTTCCACACCTGCCTATTGTTTGCATTAGGGGGAGAAAATTACTTTAAACTCCCATCATATCCCTGGCAACAGTGACATTAGGTTACTTGTAGCTTTACCATATTTCAAGGTAAGACGAGAAGATTGATGAAAGTGGCAATCTTTATCTTGCATTTCTGTGGTACTCAAATTATTGTATTGCCTATAGGACAAGCATATAGGAAATGAACATATAGAGAACATGTTAGTTCCCAATTCAGATCAGGGGGGTTACCACAGTTGCAACACAAAGCAGAGTTTAGGAACAGAACCTCAAAAACAATAGACTGGGCATATAACTGAACTCACCTGCTTTTGGATAATATTATTCCTTGATCAGGCCTCAGCACTAAGAGTTAAAGTCCAGACAAGAGATTTCATTATTACAGAGGGTATAGGCAGACTAGACATAGAAAAAAAAGAGTAAAGGGCAGCAATTGACATTGGGTCCAAATTATATGTGACTAAGGCTATACAGACTCTGATATTCTAGGATAAAATCTAGGCTTTGGGCTATGGAAAGCTTAGCTCATGTTCCTCCCTTGTAGTCTTTTTGGTTTGAATAGCTTGGATAAGAGCTCTAAAGACCTAAATCTTTCTGTGTTTTGAAGCACACTTCTGACCATGTCACTCATCTGCTCATGTACCTTAGGTGGTTCCTAATGGCCTCTACAATAAAAGACAGATTCCACCATGGCAATTAAACTCTTCACAATCTGTCTTTCCACATTTATCATATATCCTTCTCTGTCTCCTTTGCTGAATGTTCTTCCCGATCATCCCCTCTAACTGTAGGTATCCCTCAGACTTTTGTCCTTCACCCTTTTCTCTTCTCCCTCTGTACTACTTCATTTGGTGATCTCATCACCTACCATGATTTAATTACCATCTCTAAACTGAGATACTCAAAGATACTAGTCCTATCTCCATCTTCCTGCTGATTTTTAATCTGCAATTGCCTTTCTGATATCTTTGAACTCAAATTTCAATAGACATCTTAAACTCAGTGTTTAAAATGAAATTTATTATCTTTCTTTTTAAAAATCTCCCCTCCTCACACCTTTCTCTATTACTGTGGACACACATCCTCCAAGTAGTCCTTCTCTCTGATCCCAGTCATTAATATTCTGTTTTCTGGAAATTTTAAATTTATTTTAGTTATATTATTTTCCACCAATAGCGTTGATTTCTTGAGGACAGGAATGTTTTTTTTTAAATTTTAGACCCTCAGTATCTAGGATAGTATCTGGTACAAAATGGATATTTAATAAATGCTTATTGGATGAATAAATAAATATGTATGTTAGGTGTGGGATATCCGGGATCTGGTGTGATTGTGTTGGACCAGAAAAGGGAGAAAAACTTGGGAAACATAGATAAGTACTTGTCCAGTCTTTGTCTATGATTGTTTCTTGACTGCCTTCAAGCATATAGACTGTTTCTGTTTTTTTTTTTTTCCCCAGGAGGGTTCCTAAATAGGTTTAGTTACCTAAACTTAGCCTTGAAGGCAGTTTATGATTTTAAAAGGCAGAGATGATCAATAATCAGGGTTTCACTGTTCTATTACTGGGATCAATATCAGTAGCTTGCATTCATATACATTTTTTGTTATGGAAGACAACATGTTGACTTTGGGGTACTGTCTTGTTTAGCTGTGTAATATAGAACGTATAAAGGGGAATATTATTAAAAAAAAAAAGATAGTACAGGGAATTTAGAGTCAGATTGTGGAAGGCCTTAAGTATCACACTAAGGATTTTTTTTTATTTTATCCTAGAGGCAATAGGGAGCCATTGAAGATTTGATCAAGATCCTTTCTCCATGACTTCTCAGCCTCTGGTAGCAGTAGGCAACCCTGTATTCTTCATTCTGCCTTTCATTTTGCAACATAGATACATTGAATCTGGCATCATCTGGTCTTGTCTGGACTTTGATTTTTTTTTTATTAAATTGTCTATGACCCAAGTGAGGATCCTTGTAAAACTGGGCAATAGATAAAATCTGTGTTCAATTATGATTAATAAGACCTCCTCTGGTCCTAATTTAGTTTGATAGATCCTGGATGCCATGGAGTACCTTGTTGATTGAGAAGGAGTGTAGTGTATTGGATAGGACATGAAATTTGAATTCAGGAAGATCTGGTTTAAATTTCTCTTTAGACATTTGCAAATTGTATGATCTTGGGGAAGTAATTTAATTTCATTGGACATTAATTCTGAATCTGTGTTCTCATGATCTCAGTCAAGACATTCAATCTCTCTCTGAAGTCCAGTTTCTTTAACTATAAAATGAGGATTAAAATAGTCCCAACCCATTTCCACTAGATTTGGAATAGAAAATGCTATCTGCACCTAGGAAAGAAACTATGGAGACTTAATGTGGATCAAAGCATGATATTTTTACTTTTTGTTGTTTGTTTTTTCCTTTCTTGTGTTTTTTTTCTTTTGATTTGATTTTTCTTATATAACATGACAAATTTGGAAACGTATTTTTAAAAATTGCACATATTTAACCTAAAAATCCAGTCCCTACATCACAGGATTGCTATGAAACACAAACACAAATAAATTAGTAATAATAATAATAATAATTACATATATATATGCATATATATATATATAAACAATGCACAAGCTTTATAGCTTTATATGAATGCAAACTACTGTTATTGATCCCAATAATAGAACAGTGAAGTTCTGATTATTGAGACTGGGAAATGGCTCTATCTCCTAACTTGGGTTATCTTCATGGATTAATTCTCATTCCTGGAATGCTCTCCTTCTTCTCTTTCTTAACTTCCTGCAAGTCTCAGCTAAATTTTCAGCTTCTGCAATAAGCCTTTTCCGGTTCTTAGAGCCTTTCTCTTGTGATTATCTCTAATTTGTTCTGTCTGTATCTTGTTTGTACATAATTGTTTTTATGTTGTCTTCCAATTAGACTATGAATTTCATGAGATCAGGGACTGATTTATTTGTCTCTTTTTTCCCTTTCTTTGTGTCTTCAGTTCTTCATGTAGTGCTTGGCACAGAATAGGCACTTTTCAAAAGTTTTTGACTTTGTTTTTTATTACTTGTGCCTGAATTATACTCTATTACCCATTTGCATTTATCACCAAAATTCAAGGAAGTATTGCATGTAGAGCCCTGAGAAGACCTTAGCATCATGTTCTAGCTCTCTCATTTTCAGATGAGGAGTCTGAGACCACATTGGGAAACTGACTTACCTTAGATATCATGATACAGAACAGATACTAGAACCCAGTTCTCCCTTCTATGGCAGTGCATAACATTATATGACGCTGTATATCAAATATACTTTTGAATTCTAGATCTGAGTCCTTGTTGGTTTACTTCAATCTTGGTCAAGGCTTTTATTTAGCTCTCTCTAGTTTAGAATGCACCTTGCAATCCCTCCTGTAAGCTCTCCTGGGCCTCTTTACCCTTCATCTACTCAATTGAAAGAAGCCTGTACTTTTACTGCTTTCAACTTTGATTGAATCCAAGGAGTAGGACATAGTATAGATTAAAAGGAACAAAAATAAAAAGAGAGAAAAATCAGTCCCAATTTAAATCCGTCTCAGCTGGACTGGAGTTTAAGGTTCCTTGAGAAATGGGGAGACAATTCTTTACCAAGTGGAGGGCCTCTATCCTTACCTTTTTTCTGATTTTATTAGACACTAGCTCAGCTTTTATAACTGGATTGTTTGAATTTGAGGGCCACAGCATATAAGTTAAAATAATTCTACAACTTCCACTGCTTGCCACTTTCCAGGTTTGTAACAGGCAGATTTATAGCCAATATTCTGGCATGATGGGGCTGGTCTGATGTGAATGGAGGCTCTATAATTCAACACTGAAAGCAGAGATGAGTGAGGACTATAAGCCTTGTCTTTGCAGCCATGGGGAATGGATTTCTGTGCTACATTCTCTGACCTTTACAATGTATTTCAATATATGTTATGATGTTCAAGGCAGCAGACTATGCAGCTTATACTTGCTATGAAAGATAGGCAAAGAAAATAAGTTCAGTAAAGCCACAGGCTGCCTTTAGGAAAGACAGGCTTGTCTTTGAACCTGAGTGGAAGAACTTGAATAAATATTTTCCTAAATATGCCAATTGTTCTGGCATTTTTAGAGCTAAGACTCTGGAAGTAGAAGAGTAGGTTTCTGTTGATATAGAACTGAACCTTATTTTGAGGTTTCATGGAGAGCATGGGTAG
The DNA here is from genome assembly GCA_023553655.1 of Myrmecobius fasciatus. Taxonomy (NCBI): domain Eukaryota; kingdom Metazoa; phylum Chordata; class Mammalia; order Dasyuromorphia; family Myrmecobiidae; genus Myrmecobius; species Myrmecobius fasciatus. The sequence continues at coordinate 63,362 of JAJPUD010003019.1, forward strand.
AATTCTGGAAGGGAGCAGCACATTGGGTAGGGAAGGTGTGAGATCGTTGAGATTTGCTGTGAGACTTTGGAGATTACTCTGGCTTCCCTTATCCATACAATAGGGAGGACACTCCTGACTTTATTCTCATGATTTTAGTTAATAACTTCCCTCTGTGCCCTAGCAACTGCAAAGAGAAGAAGCTAAATTTCAGAGGAACAAGATTGGAAAAAGAGGTACTAAGTCCTCTGAGGATTCAGCCCCTGTCTTTCACATATATAGAAGACAGTAACTGAGCCCCAAATCTTCCCAGAAAATGAAGTGTCCTCCTTTGTCATTTAGAGAGCTATGTAGTATAGAGAATAAAGTATTACACAGAGAGTTAGGAAGATCTGAGTTCAAATTCAGCCTCAGACACTTACTCGTGGTCCTGGGACTCCTTTTAGTTCCTCAGTTGTAGAATTGGAATATAGTAGAGAAGGAAATGGCAAGCCATTCTGGTATCTTTGCCAAGAATACCCCATGAACAAAAGTCCATGTGGTCACATAGAATAGGACACAACTGAATGACTGAACAACATTGACAACAATCTGCCAGGCACTGTGGTAAGTACTAGGGATCCCTACTCTCAATGAATGCACAGTCTAATGAGGGATCACTTTTTATAGGGGATCAGGATCAACTGCCCTCAGTCCCTTAATAGTTAGAAGGCATACCTTAGGCCTTCTACTGTTGGGGAAAACTTTTATTGCTTAAGCATGAAATCCTGGATTTAAAGCTTAATAATCATTTAGTTTGACCTCTTTATTTTGCAGGTAAGTTCACATGGGCCAAGAGCAGTTAATGTCTTGTCCATGGTCAAATAGAAGTGGCCAAGCTAAGATTTAAACCAGGCTCTCTTACAACAGATTCAATTCTCTTTTCATTCCACTATGATAGTACTCGTGCAAACTGTGAAAACACAAAATTGCCTCCTGTCTGAGCCATAAGATGCCCTTGTCATGATCTCCCATTTGACCTCTGAACCCACTGCTGCACTTGCCCATACCAATCTAATAGCAACTAGCCAATTGCAAGGTTCCCAAGAAATAGGAAGAACAGGAAGAAATCTAGACTTTCTATAACTATGTGAAAAAATGCTCCAAATCACTAATAATTAGAGAAATGTAAATAAAAGCAATTCTGAGGTTCCATTTAATATTTATCAAATTGGCAGAGATAACTACAAAAAAGAAAATGATCATAGTTGGAGGAAATGTGAAAAAAGCAGACATATATAGGTATTCCCACTCTGGAAAGCAGAGCACCAAAAGTCACTAAATAATGCATATCATTTTATTGCCAGTTAAAACATTGCCAGGCCTATGCCTCAAAAATCACAGAAAAAGGAAAAGGTCCTAAATGTACAAAAATATTTATAGCAGCTCTTTTTATACTGGCAAAACAGTCATGATGAAGAGAATATCCATCAGGTGGAAAGTGATTGTACTATACTATTGTACTATAAGAATACTATTGTACTATAAGAAATGAAAAAAGGGGTAATTTCAAAGAAAAGTATAGAGGCTTGTGTTAACTGATACATAAAAGTAGTTATAACTATTAGAAAAACAATTTATTCTGCAGTATCCGTCTTATAAAAATGAACAGTTTTGAAAGACAATAATTCTAATAAAATTATATCAGAATACTTTTAAAGAAGAATATTATCTATTTCATGACAAAGATGATAGACTAATAAAAAGAATAAAAAGTCCCTTTTGGATGTGACAAATGTGGGAATACGTTTTGCTTGACTGTACTTGTGTGACACAGATTGGACATTTCCTAAGTTAATGCGGGAAGATGAGAGGGAAAAAGCATACTTAATAATTTTAAAAATAAAAAATTAAAATACAGAATAAGACATAATAAAATAGTAAACAGAATGAGGAAATGTAAAATAGTATTTCAAAGATGTGAAAGTGACTAAAGATCATTTAGTCAGACTGCCTTCTTTTATATACTTGAAACTGAAGCCTTGAGAGGCAGCTAGGGAATATAGTGGTTAGATTTCTGAGCCTAGAGTTAGGGAGACCTAAACACAAATCCAGATTCAGACTAGTATTAGTTCTATGATCTTGAGCAAGTCAGTTAACCTGTTTACTTCAGTTTCCTCAAACCTAAAGTTGAGCTAATAACAGCACCTTGTCCTGAGGATCAAATGAAACGACATTTGTAAACTGCTTAGTATAACATTTATATAGTATTTTATATAGTAGATGCTCCAGAAATGCTTCTTCCCTCCTCTCCCCTAGATGGGAGTAACAAGTTGTTACTGGCAAAACCTGGATGAGATCCCAAGTTTCTTGCATCTTTGTCCAGGTCTCTCTCCACTAGACCATAATGGTATACTAACTATTAAAGACACAGTCCCTTACTTTCTGGAGGTGTTCAAGAAATGTGGCATTTCCTGTTTTGATGGAAAGAAAATCTTATGGCTTTTTTTGTGTTGGGTTATTTCTGAACATACTAAAGACAGAGAAATAAAGCTTCATTTAAAAGGAGCCATATGCTACATCTCTGATGTTAAAATTTAGCCACTACTGAATCATCTGGAGATGAAATAAAGGTTACAGGATTTAAAAAAAAAATAGTGATAAAGTCATTTTGTCTCTCATTTCATTAATTTGGAAATAGCTATATGGCACTCGCTAAAACTTTTTATTGAGTTTAATTCATTCATTCAATAAATATTTTATTGCAAACTCTAAGTCCAAGACTGTTAGGAATGGTGGGCCATTCAAAGAACAAGAATTGTTCCTAATCTCAAGGACCTTAAAAACTGATTCTTTTTAGAAGAATTCAAGTGATGTGTGATGGTTGTGCTCTTTTTGTAGAACCCTATTAGAAATATAAATAAAAAGCAAAACAATAATAACCATGGATATAACATTTTAAAGATATTATCTCATTTGATCTTCACAACCTTGGGAAGTAGGTATTATTACATCAAAGGAAATCGTATGTGTAAATAATTTTGCAAACCTTAAAGCACTATTTATTATTGTTATTTTTTTTTGTAATTTTCCCCATTTATGATGAGGTTAAGTGAGTTTATGTGAATGACTATAATACTATAGAAGAGTGAAAAGCTAGTAGGAGAATTTGACTGAAGAAAAAGCGTGTGAAGAAAGTAATATAAAATAAAGCTGGAAATGTAAATGGAAATTGGAAGCTTTAAATTCTGGACTATGAATCTGTTATTTTTTTTCTAGAGACAACAGGGAACCATTGCAGAATTTTGAGTAAGGGAGATATGATCAGCTCTGGATGCTGGGACAATCAGTTTTACAACTGTATGGATCACTTTGAGAGAAACTGGAAACAGAGAGGCAATGAGGGTATGAACTAGAGTAGAGTTTATGCTAGTAGAGAGGAAGGAGTGGGTATTATGGAGATATTACGGAGAAAAATTTTTTAATTAAAACTTTTTATTTGCAAAACATATGTATGGGTAATTCTCCAACATTGACCCTTACAAAGCTTTCTGTTACAAAATTTCCCCCCCAGTCCCCACCCCTCTCCTAGATGGCAGGAAATCCACATGTTAATTATGTTAAAATACTCGACAAATCGAATATATGTATATATATATTTCCACACTTATCATTGTTGTGCAAGAAAAATCGTATCTACAAGAAAAAAAATCAGAGAAAGGAAACACAATGCAAGCAAACATCAATAGAGAGCATGATAATGTTATGTTGTGGTCCACATTTCTTATCCCTCTCTCTGGGTGAATATGGCTTTCTTCACTGAACAATTGGAATTGGTTTGAAACATTTCATTGTTGAAGAGAGCCATGTTATGGAGATAAAATTGACCTGATTTCTATTTTGTTTGTTTATAGGACAGGTGTTTGGAGTGCAGAGAACCAGCCTGGCAGCCGTTATAGTTTCAACAATATAATCAGTTGTAGTTAAAGGCAAGTTCTGGGAGAAAAGGTACTATGATGATGGCTCTGAATTTGAGGTAGGAGAAGGTAAAGGTAGATGGTAGAAAACAAACATGAGACTAGATATGGAAGTTAAAAAATTCAAGGAATAAATTAGAATAGAAAGTTGACCATTTTGACTGAAGGCAGTGGTCTTAGTTGCTCTCAGAAAGTAGCAACAGATAAAACTAGAGAAATAGGCTGAGTTCATATTGTGAAATCTTTAAATATTAGGATAAAGAATTAGGACTATGTTGGAGGGCACTATGGATCCACTGAGGATTTTTGAACAGAGACATGGTAACATTTTACAGTAGAATATAACAGGATTTCTTAAACTTTTGTTTATCTCTCACCCCTTTTGATCTGAGAAATTTTTGTATAACACTGGGCATATTAAATATATAAAGTAGATAAACAAATCAAACATTTGATGACTATAAATCACAATATTGTGACTTCACACTGAGTTATACAATCCCACATAGAGTTGTAACCATAATTTAGGAAGTTAGGGCATATAGAATGGATTTAGGATTGTACCGATTGGTTTTCTTTTTTTTTTTTAATTTTTATTTTATTTGCATAACATATGTGTGGGTAATTCTTCAACAATAACCCTTACATAGCTTTCCGTTACAAATTTTTCCCCCCAACTCCCCACCCCTCCCCTAGATGGCAGGATATCCACTACATGTTAATTATGTTAAAATATTGGCAAATCGAATATATGTATACATATTTCCAAACTTATCATTGGTGTGCAAGAAAAATCTTATCTACACAAACCATATATCAGATAAAGGAAACACAATATAAGCAAACATCAATCAAGGAGTATGAGAATGTTATGTTGTGGTCCACATTTCGCATCCCTCTCTCTGGGTGTATATGGCTTTCTTCAGTGAACAATTGGAGGTGGTTTGAAACATTTCATTGTTGAAGAGAGCCATGTCCATCAGAATTGATCGTCATATAGTACTGTTGTTGCCGTGTATAATGATCTCCTGGTTCTGCTCATTTCACTCAGCATCAGTTCATGTAAGTCTCTCCAGGCCTCTCTGAAATCATCTTGCTGGTCATTTCTTACAGAACAATAATATTCCATAACATTCATATACCATAATTTATTCAGCCATTCTCCAATTGAAGGGCATCTATTCAATTTCCAGTTTCTAGCCACTACAAAAAGGGCGGCCACAAACATTCTTGCACATGTGGGGCCTTTTCCTTCCTTTATGATTTCTTTGGGATATAAGCCCAATAGAAATGCTGCTGGGTCAAAGGGTATGCACAGTTTGATAACTTTTTGAGCATAGCTCCAAATTGTTCTCCAGAATGGCTGTATCCGTTCACAGCTCCACCAACAATGCATCAGTGTCCCAGCCCTCCCACAACCCCTCCAACATTCATCATTAACTTTTCCTGTCATTTTAGCCAATCTGACAGGTGTGAAGTGGTACCTCAGGGTTGTCTTGATTTGCATTTCTCTGATCAATAGTGATTTGGAGCACCTTTTCATATGACTATAAATAGTTTTAATTTCATCCTCTGAAAATTGTCTGTTCATATCCTTTGACCATTTATTGATTGGAGAATGGCTTGAATTTTTATAAATATGAGACAATTCTCTATATATTTTAGAGATGAGACCTTTATCAGAACCCTTAAATGTAAAGATGATTTCCCAATTTATTGCTTCCCTCCTAATCTTGTCTGCATTGATTTTGTTTGTACAAAAACTTTTTAACTTAATATAGTCAAAGTTATCTATCTGGTTTTCAATTAAAAGTTCCAGTTCTTCTTTGGACATAAATTTATTCCATCTCCACAGGTCTGAGAGTGTACCGATTGGTTTTCACAGAGCTTTTTGAAGATCCCACTTTTGAGGTTTTAATGTAGAGATTGCTCCACTCAGAGTTGGTCCATTTGGTCTAACTTTCTGAACCTAAAACCAATAATTTCACCGAAATAACAGCCTTCTATCAATGTCATTTTCTTCCTTCCTTCTTTCTTTTTTCTTTTTTTCTTCCTTCCTTCCTTCTTCTTTCTTTCTTTCTTTCTTTCTTTATTCCTTCCTTTCTTCCTTTCTTACTTCCTTTCTTCCTTCCTTCTTTCCTTCCTTCCTTCCTTCCTTTCTTTCTTTCTTTCTTTCTTTCTTTCTTTCTTTCTTTCTTTCTTTCTTTCTTTCTTTCTTTCTTTCTTTCTTCCTTCCTGTCTGTCTTTCTTTCTTTCTTTCTTTCTGTCTTCCTTCCTTCCTTCCTTCCTTCCTTCCTTCCTTCCTTCCTTCCTTTCTTTCTTTTTCTTTCTTTTCTCTTTCCTTCCTTCCTTCTTTCCTTCCCTCCTTTCTTCTTTTTTGTCTATCTCTTATTCAGGTGTGTCTCTTTCTTGATCCTTTCCATCTCATTCTAAAAGTAAATAAATGTTTTCTTTAAAAAGAGAACTAAGAAAAATTAAGCTATTTGTGTCTTATTACTTTGTACACACTGGTATCCCAGTGCCCAGGTTCTATATAGTTATATAGGATGCCAGTGTACCATTTAACTCTGGAAAGAAACATAGAAGCTATGGTGAGTCCTTTTGTCATGGCATAACCTTTGTTGCAACAGTAAGACTTCCAGAGGAGGAACTAGGATCATTTCCTCTTCCCTCTTCCACATTTGTAGCCTGATGAGATCTAGTTCCTCCATCAAAGTCCTGTATCAGTGCTTCATTCTGTCATGGGGCTGATGCTGAGTTTTTGAAGGTTTTGTGAAGGGACTTGGTAGTTGACTGTGTATATCTTTTGATGAAGGATCTAACCAGTTAAGTTAAGGGAAGCTCATCACTAGAAGGGTGACCACCAGGTGGTGATTTTTTTTGGGGGGGAGGAGCTACACCAAAGAATAAAACTATCTCTTAAAGTGCCTCATTGTGGCTTTGCACAGATGAAATATCTCTATTAATAAAATTTTTAAAAATTAATAAAAATTTCAAAGTATGTATGAGATAGCTAGTCAATATTAATAGCTAGGGAAGTCTTTAAGGGGAAAAGGATCATCAAAGGTCCATCTGAGAAGGAGGTATTTGAAAAGAGAGAGCACTTTGCTTTTGTCCTGGGTAGAGATTTATGGACAGAGTATTCACCCTTCCATCTTTTTTAGGACCAGCTGAAAAGTTTTAGCATTGATACTTTCCCAGAGGGTTAAAATCCTTTCTGTGACTTTAGGCGAGTTACTTTTGCCTCTCAAAGTTTAACTTTTCTGTCTATAAAATAGGTATTGTAATACTTGCACTAACTGTCTTATAGTGTTGGGAGTAAAGAACTTTATAAGACTTACAGCAGTAAGTAAATATGAGCTAATGTTTTTTGCTTTTATATTCACATCCTAGGACATATCACCCTTCTGCTATGTTTTGATATTTAGTGTTCTATAGACAATTGCACAGATGAATAATATAACTGCTTTATGTAGTTGGATTAAATTATTAGGTTATAAGCCCACCTTCAGCATCTGTGGCATAAGGTTAGTAGCAGATAGTACAACAGGGCCAATATGCTTCTAATCCTATTCTTGTATTGTTTTATTTTACTCTGCCATCTTTACATATTTTGAAAATTTTTCATTGCAGGGAGGTTTCGAATATTTAGTATTATGTCTATTTTAAAATGTTCTTGAGATTTCTATGGACCAATAAATATTATGTCTTATAGTTGTCAGCAACTTTTGGGTCAATGATAATGGTGATGTTCCAATAGAATTCAATGGCTCAATTCTCCAGGGTATTTTGTCCTATATTCATAGTATAGGGATTATGTTACCTGTCAGTACATGAAATATAGTGAGTCATATTTTGTGAGGCTTTTGAAAGGTGTTAAATTTTTATAGCCTGTAGTAATGGATTGGTTATACAATGTCTACCATATTTTTGCATATGTCACATTAATTAAAATAAGGTCTCACTTCCTTAAGAAAAACCTTTCTGCATTTCTTTAACAATGACCTGGTACTGAATTGCAGTTGTGAATTTCTTTTTCAAGAAACAAACTTGCAAAAAACCCCCAAAACAACAAAACAAAAGAAACAAACTTGCAAGATACAGTAATCATTTTAATGCTTTTTTGTCAATGCACTATTTGTTGAATTCTTACAGATTAGATGAATTCTTATAGTTTCCTTTTTTGTAATAGAAATAACAATCTTTCTTTACCTTCCTTAATGTGATGTTTCCCTGATATTTTATTATTATTATATGAGTTTCTATGAAACTATTTCTATGAAAATATTTTATACATCTCTTATGGTTAATTTTATATTTCTCTCCTATACCTTTTCTTTTCTTTTCTTTTTTTTTTTTTTTTTGCTGAGGCAATTGAGGTTAAGTGACTTGCCCAGGGTCACACGGCTAGGGAATGTTAAGTGTCTGAGACCAGATTTGAACTCAGGTCCTCCTGACTTCAGGGCTGGTGCTTCATTTTATATTTCTGAAGGTGTACATTAACTAATGCTGCATTAGCATTAATAGCTTTTCACATGTTCTTGTTTAGCTTTGGTTTCAGGATGCAAGTAATTCTCTTAGTATGGTATCTTTAAGTAGACTTCTTAATATCTTTGTATTTAGTGTGTCTTGCTTAGTAGAGACTCAAAAGTATGACCTTTATCCATTATTTCAGTGGGATCTCTGAATTCAAGCTTGGATTCTTCAGTCTTTATCTTTCCATGTTCTTAATGAGGTAAATAGCATAAAATAAAAATACTTTATATCTTTTATTGTTCTTAATAAAATTAAAAATTTCACTTCAGTCCAAATGCCTTTTTTATATTTTGATGAAAAATTCTAAAAATTGAAAGAGTTGTTTAATTTATTCTTCTGTTGAGTCATATAGAGTAGTTTAATGTCATTCATCTGTATTAAATGATACTTTAATTCAACTTGGTTAATTTAGAAACCATATTTATTTCTATTTATGCTTTCAAAATTAGGCATAACCAAAATAAGTTTAAACTGGGTTTCTGAAAAATGCTGTGTCTTAGATGAATTTTGTTGGTGAAATATTTTTAAAAGAACAGTTTCCATGTGGACATGAAGCACTAATGTTTTTAATATTGAATCTGTTTTGAATATTTGGACTATGTGAATAAGCTATGAGTATGAATCTGAGTCCAAAACTTTACAATAATGAATAAAAGCATTATAGCTATTGTAATATTTGGGGCAAGTTTTTGAAAATAATTTTCAAGTCAATAATAAACACCATATTATCATTATAAGTAATAATAAATTGTCCTTTTCCCTTATAATTTTTTGGCACATTTTTTAAACATTTCTTCACTATGTTGTTTTCTTGTAAGTGTACACAAGTGATTTTTTATTTGTTTTGTTTTTGTTTTTGTTTTTAGTACTCCAAGCAAGCTGTGGTTACTTGGTATAAAGCATATAAAAATGCAATTGGTCTACCTTTGGAAGGGATCACTATTGCTCTTTTGGTAATAATTACACGATAGTTTTGTTAAGAAAGGAGGGATAAAGTTTGTGTCTGAAAGAAAGCTGGTAAAATGCCCTTGTTTAAATCATCCAGCCCAGCACTTTCCAGATTTATAGAGATTATAGTTACTTCTCTTGACATAACTATTCTGTCATCCATGTTATTAATGTTTTATAAGCTTTCTTTTTCTCATTTGATTCAGCTTCCATTATTGTGTTGGATTTTTTATGACTGTGGAAACTAAAAAATTTCCATATATTCTTTGGACCTTCTCTTGTCTTGTTTCTTTACTTCTTAAATTTCTATAGTAAAGTTGATGTTGATGACTTTTATTATTATTTTCTGTTTGACTTCCTCACTGTATTGCTTTCCTAATAGCTGTATAGTCAGATCAGGTAACTGGATATGGGGGGGGGGAACCTCTCTAATTACCTCACCATGTAGTGATTTTGTCCATGAAAAGTAAAAATTAATAAGTTAATGTCATATTCCTATGGACTGCTGGAATTTATCCTTTGCATGGCAGGGATATGCCAATGAACTTGGTCTTGTGTCTGGATCACATCACTATGAAAAGAGGCTTGTGTTTTTTCAGTCTAGGGCCATAACCAAGAAGTAAGATTCCCATTGAGATTTTGATACTGACTATAGTTTCTGTAGAACAGGGGTAGGATTCTCTTCTTTGCTCTCTAGCAAAAATAGTAACTGGGACAACTATGTTTTTCATGGTTCATTGAGAAAGAAAGATTTTATTCTTTAATATTCCTGGAACTGATTTTGAAAATCTAAAAGTTGTTTCTTCAGGCAAAAGTCTGGAAAAGTCTGTTTGGAAGATGGAAAAAAAGGACGTTTTTACTCTGTAAAACTTTACAAAAATTTATGATTCTTTCATTACTCTCTGCTATTCCATAGCAACTCTGCAAATTGTTACCAAGATATCATTTTACATTTCCAGTGAAAATGGATATGTCCTCGATCCTTTCTTAATCACTCATACTTTTTGTCAGAATATCTCCCATCTGAATAATCTCCAATAAGCTGGGCACTGCTGTGCAAAGAATAGTATTTTTAGTCTCAAGACATGTAAGGAAAATGAAATCTGCCTTCCCTTTATGGTAGAGATTGTGTTTTGGGAGCTTGGACTTTTCTCAGAAGTTCAGCTCTTTCTTGACTGCTACCGTATCTCAAATTCACTTTATCCTTATCATCCAACTCTCTTATGTGTATGTTTCCTAATTAGATAGGAAGGAAGCATCTCAAACCTGAAAGCCCACAGCAATATAAAATCATGCAAATTTAGTTTTTTTTTTCACTTTATTCCCTCACTTACTAACCCACTAACCCAAATATTTCCTTATCCAATTCATTTGGAACTGAGACTTATTAAACTCTTGAGTTTTGTCATTCATTGATTTTAAAAATATTCATTAAATGTGAACTGCATGTTGAGTATTGTGCCTCTACATGTATATACTATGGGATATCCAGAGTTTAAATAAGATATGTTTCCTGACACCATGCAGTTTGCAATCCAGTCTAATAGAGGAATTAGATATAAACAATCTTAATTTCTGCCACATCTCTTTTTACTACAGCAAAGGAGCTGTTGCTCTTGCTTCTCTTTTGTGTGTGTGTGTGTGTGTGTGTGTGTGTGTGAGAGAGAGAGAGAGAGAGAGAGAGAGAGAAAGAGAGAAAGCTTTATACATGCATACAAATAAAGATTCATCATAAAACTAATCAGTTACTTAAGTTAAGTTGTTTGTTTTGATTAAATAATCAATAGCCAGAAGTAAATGAAATTATGTTTTAATTGTCACAGGTAAGATTGATTTATACATATGGCATTTTAAAGCCAGATCCCAGACTCAGACATCATTTTTAGTTCTGGAATCTGACAGTGGTGAGAGTTAGAATCAACACATACACATAGTCACATACACACACATGTTAAATTTGTGTTCTAAATTTCTGGAGGACATTTTGGTTCTCCAGAACAGATCAGTAAATGCTTTGTCATTTATTGGCTTGGAGATGTTTGGGTGTGTCTGTGAAGGTGTGCGCATTTTATAATGGCAGAGAAGGCTAACAGGATTGTATGACTTGTACAGAATCATACAGCCCATATATACCACATGCAGGATTTAAATTCTGGAGTTCCTAATTCAGAGGCTAGCTATCTCTTTCCTCTGATAGTCTGTTAATAACAGATGATTACCCTTCTTTATAGAAGCATAAATAGAACACCAATTTATGAATTTACTAATTCATGTATCCACACTTAATCTTTAGCCTCTAACCTATCTATTGATATCCATACATAACACAAAACAATATCTATAAATTATACTAGGGAACATTTATGAGTCCAATAGTAATTAATAACAGCTATGGGGATGAGTTTGGTAAAAGGCTGTCTGTTTTGCCCATCATCTATCAGAATCATTTATCAGTTTTTGAGAAATAGAGTGACATTTAGAGGTTAGTTGGCTACTATTCCCAATTTGGAACATTTGAATGATGGTAAATACTACCTAGATAGTTTTTGATTTGACTTGATTATCATTTAGTCAACAAGCATTTATTCAGGTACTGAACTAAGTACTAGAGATATATAGAAAAACAAAACTAGGCTCTTCTTCCAGAGAACTTGCCTTTTAACAGGGCAGGTTATATGTAGATAAATAGTATATGTGGGATTTGTACAGAATGTGCTGGTATTTATGGGGTCATGTAAAAGCTTTACTCATACTTTCCTTCTGCTCTTTTAAGAAAGTAATGAGGATGAACTAGTAAATTATGAACCATGTAAACCTCTGAATAGCAGAGCATGAATGAACCCCAGAGTACCTTGCTCCAGTTGCAGTCTGAAAGGCTACCAACATTTTGAGAGAATAATGTCATTTTGTTGGAGTAAAAATGGTAACCCCACCAAATGGAGGAATAAGTGAGCCAATATAAGTAACAATATATTAGGCACATGATGAAATGGGTGGAGTGCTGAAATTTGAGTCAGGAAAACTTATCTTCCTGAATTCAAATCTAACCTCAGACTCTTGCTAGTTGTGTGACCCCAGGAAAGACACTTAATCCAGTTTGCCTCCATTTCTTTATCTGTAAAATGATCTAGAAAAGGAAATTGCAATCTATTCCATTATTTTTACAAGACAACTGCATATTAATGCCTGCAAAGAGTCAGACAGGATTGAAAATGCCTAAATAAAAAAAAAGTAACATAATTAGCAAGTTTATTGAATATTTATTATGTGCCAGTTACTGTGCTTATCTCAGAGGATACAAAGAAGGGGAAAAATCAGTCACTGCTCTCAAAAAGCCCCCACTCTAATGTACTGGAGACAACTGGTAAATAACTCTGTACAAAGAAGCTACAAGCAGAAATATATACAGGATATATGCATTTTTTTTCAAAAAATATTTACTAAGTACCTCAGTGTTTTTATTCATTCATTCAGGAAACTTTTACTGATTTCCTAATATTTTTAGGGTTCTAGGCTACATAATGTGGGGGAGTTAAAGAAAAATGAAGATTTTATTGTTGCCTTCATGAAATCTACAGACTAGCAAGAGAGTTATGTGCATACTTAAAATACAAAGAAGACTGTGATAGTTGCCACAAAGATGGCTAGTTTACCTCCAATGTCTAAGCCTGAGCATCTAGTAGCCTTATAATTCATGGTGGATGCTGGGGGGAAAAACTTAGGAATTTTAGGACCCAGTAACTTGCCCTAACCAGACAGCCAATCAAGAAACATTTAGTAAGAGCCTTCTATGTTCTAGATACTCACTAAAACTGGGAAAAAAAAAAAAAAAAAAAAAAAGGAAAAAAACAGTTCTTGCCCTCAAGGAGATTACAATCTATTGGAGATAACATACAAAAGGAAGTTGAAAAAGATAAGGGAGGTCCTGTTGTGGAGAAGAGCAAGACTATTTGCCTTAGGATAAGAAGAATTCCCAGATGTATAATAGGTAGCAAAACCTTTTACAGGCTATGGCAACACGTGCAGACATTCCAGTACCTAGAATCATCTGTCATTCTTGTTTTTCTTTGATACTCATTGGTTTTCCCCTTTCTCCTCACTAATTCCCCACAGATAGAAACATTAGCAGGGAAGTATAACTGTGGCCCCTTACAGCTCTCTGCCTTTGGTGGTGGCAGCCTAGTTTCCATTCACCCACTCCCAGTCTAGCCGTAGGAAGGAAAATCCACTTGGTCAATATAATGTTTCCATGGTATGAAGGACATCGAGTGTCAAAGGAATGCAGATACCAAAGGGAAAAAATACATACTATGGCAGAGAAAAGGGTTTAATTTAAGCCACTTCCTGCTTACATAAAACATGACATTCAGTCTCCCAAACTAGGATTTGGCTGTGTTCTAGAGATGAAGAGGTACCATGTTGAGAGCTGGGGCTCTTGTCTGCCTGTTGTCTATCCACAGTCAGCCAGCAGTGATGTTCTGCTGTCTCTATGCTGTCCTGGCATGTGGCACTGAGTGCATAATGCCATTCACCAAACAATACAGAGGGTACTGGGATTTTTGTTTGTACATGCTGCCCTGCCTGCCATTCATTCTGTGTTAATTAGAGATCCCACTGAAGAATTACCTTGACTTTTCAATGCAGAAATAGTCCTCATTCATGTTGAACAACAACTCCTGCATGAACAAAGGCTTCTACCTAGGAGTGGCAGGGCTCATTCTCCTACTTCCAGGTAGATTATGTCTGCTTCCACTTTGGCTCTAGATGCATGTTTTCACATTGACTTGTTGGAAGAAGTCCTTGCCCCCATAGATTATGTATTTCCATCTCCCACACCTCCACCCACTTACTCTCCCGGTGAAATTTTGTTTCTGGAGATTTTGACATCCTTGAGTCACCAGAGTTACTGAAATAAATCCAATTTTCTGAGGCAAAAGCATCAGCGTGGTACAATCTGGTCTCTTGCAAAGGCTGTCAGAGATGATTCAGGTTTGAGTAGGAACATGGCTCTTTTAGCTAAAATGATAGCGCAAAGTATAACGGGTAAGGGAGGTGGACATATCTCCCCAGATCCATTATCACAGAGTCACTCTGAACAGATTCTTAAGTTGTTAGAGAACTTTGAGATGATAGAACTTTTCATCCCCACTTCCATTTTACAGAGACAGAAGGTGGGGCCAGAGGACAGGAAGCAGATTGTTCAAGTAATGAGTGATGTAGTTAGGAATAAGACCCACATTCAATTTTCTTTTTTTCTCCTCTATTCTGCCTCATCACATTTAGCTAGGTTTGAAGGAATTTAATTTTCTGTAAAACTAAAAGGTTAAACTGACCCCTAAAGTCCTTTCCTGTGTGTCAGATTAAATTATAAACACTAGTGATTACTTATTCTTGTTATTGTTATCACTGGAGATTCTTCAGGTATGGGTTGGAATAGATTGCTCTGAGGTCCTGTCTAATTCTCAATCAATAAGTAAATATTAAGTGCCTACTCTGAACCAGTGCTAAGTACTTAGAATACAAAAAAAGTAAAAGAAAGGACCTCAGTTTACAAGCTAATTCTGAGATTTTTATGGTTCTGATAAATATCTGGGTTGATAAATTTAGAATTAGAAGGGTCTGTTAGACCCTTCCAATCTCCTCATTTTATAGATGAAGAAACTGAAGGATTTGCCCAAAGTCACATAATGAGCAGAAAAGTCAGACTTTAGACCCATCATTTGACTCCAAATTCAGAAATCTTTCTTACTATATGATTCTACATTTTAATTTATGGCCTCTATTCAAATAGCCTTTGTAACCCATTCTTGTGCGTCCTCTTGTGCATGGTTTTAGCCTCATTTTTCTTCCACTTATTGAAATCCTTCCTATTCTTCAAAGTCTACTTCAAATATATTCTTCTTGCATGAACCTTTCCCTAAATACCCTAGCCTGAATTGATCTCTGTCCTTACTATTTATCTGTTGCATCATATACTGCCTCTATTTTATAGATTGATGTTTTGTGTTTCCACTTCGTTGATCGGTTTTCCAAGGGCAGAAGAGTATATTTTTTTTCTCATACTTCTCTTCCTCTCCCCAAGAGTATCTAGCACAGCAACTGAACACACTCTTTTTAGGGGCTCAGAAGAAACTTATTGATGATACGCTTCTGTCCCTGGTTTGGTTCCTCCTCTTAGCAGAATTCCATCCTATGATTCTAAAATGAGTGGGTTTCCCTGGAGTTTTAGGTGGTAGGAGGTTGTCGTGGATCCCCTCTTACATACTACCTGCTGCTTTGAGTCACAACTTCTATTTTGGAAGGAGAAACTGAGCTTGACTCAGGCTGAATGCTCCATGTGGTGGGCGACTTGGGGAGGAGGGTGTGAAGGTTGGTGTGTGACTCAATACCTGGAAAGAACAACTTTTGACTAGGAGGAGGGAAGGTGCAGAGAGATTGGGGTCTAACTCCCACCCCTGAAAAGTTGACTGGTATAAAACAGTCCTTGGCATGGGAATCAGGAGACTTAGTTGTTAGTTCCTGCTTGGTTGCCTTCCCATTTTGGACAAGTCACTTAACCCCTGCTTCCTTGTCTGTAAAATGTAATAGATCACATGGCCTTAAAGATTTCTTTCTTTGACATTCTACAGAAAGAGAACAGAACTCAATTTCTTGTGCCTTCTTTGTTCAGTTTTCTGAGTACAAAGTTTTATAATCCTAATCTAGAGCTGAATTTGAGGCCCCAGAAACAGATGATTTACACTTAACGTTCTAAATCTAACCAAATTGTAAATGTGGCTAAGTCTAGGGTCAAGAAATATCCTGTCTCAGATATTTTAACCTCGATTTGCCTCAGTTTCCTCAAATATAAAATGGATATAATAATAGCACTTACCTCCCAACGTGATTGTTAGGATCAAATGAAATAATATTTGTAAAACACAACATAGATACTACATGAATGTTAATTATTATACTTTTTTTT